>JBAIZL010000001.1:373722545-373725045 GCA_036971475.1 Prosapia bicincta
TTTCTCAGTTATTTCAAATAAAAATTCAATAGACTGGATTATAATATTATGTGTATGATGTTAAAGGTATTTGAAAAAAATACTTTAAATTAAGTTTTAAATTTTGTAGGATTTACAGGTATAAAGCGATTTAATTAAAGATCAACTTTTATAAATGAACTGTATAAAAACACTAAGCATTCTACAAACTAAAACATTTGATAATATTTTATTCTTTCGATTCTTTTATTATACCTCACAATTAATGAACCGGATACAGCAGAACAATTATTGTAATTATGATCCAATCATAAAATATCTTACCGTAATTGAAGTTAATACTACCGTTAACATCGTTATTGAAATATTTTAAACACGTGTTAAAAAAGTTTATTTCATTTGTATGCGTCCAGTTTATTTTATTATTTTAAAAAATGTGCATCTTTAAAAATAAACTGTTTAAGAAGGTAGAGATGGTATTAGACAAAATTAGAATATCAATCAGGATTGGTTAAACAACATATTAGAAACGCATCAATTACGAAGCAGAAAGACGAAGATCACTGTAGTAAACAAACATTTGTATATAGAGGTTAGCAAAAGGGTAGAATAATATAACCAGTTTAGAAATAAAATTAATTTTAAAAGTGCTTCGAAACAATAACTTAACATACATAAGTAATAGTATTCCATTTTATAACCCAACTTTGTTGTTTGGTAGATTTAATATAGTTTTTACCTTTATCAAATCAAAAGCCATTCAACGAGAAGCTCGCTATCCTCAGCAGTGTATCAGGTATAACTTGTAACCAAGTCAGTATACTATGTTACACCGGTAGTACTATAGGCGTGGCTTGGCCATTAGTACAAATATTTATTGTTTGAGTTGTTTATAATCGTGTACTGTATTGTGAAAATAGTAATAGCTACCTATCATCTTGCCAGACAGGCTCTAATTCTACGTATGTTACTGTTAAACGTAAAATAGGGATATATGTACTTTTTCTTTACAAATTTGGCAAATAAATCATATTTTTTTCTAATTCGCACATAATATTTTATAACATGTTTGACCTGCACGGTAAAATTCCACATGGGTGTTGGGGAGATTACCTTTGGCGAAATGAGTAAACTTGGTTGATTTGCTGAAGAAAATAAAATAAATCAAAATAACCGTATTAATTAAACCAATAATAGTATGCAAGTAAGGTTAGCACATTTAGTCTAGTCTTTATGATGGTCATTTTATTTTATGCTAAATTCTGTATTTCAAAATTTCTAGTTACCAAAATTTTCACACCATCCATTGTGAGACAAAATTAACCTTGTTTTATAAAAAGATCAACAAAACTTGATACAATGAATCCAGTATCCCCTGGAGATGGTTCGATCATAAGACTCAAGACACTATGCGTATTATTAGTCATTAAATGTACACCTCAGGTTTTGTCAAAGTCCTCTGTTAAAATTCTGCTTTCAGAATTTCAGTTTCGTCTTACTCAATTAGTGTGTCTTCAAGTTCTTGGTCTTTAATTTCAAGTAATATTTTTAAATATTTCTTTTAGATTGGGAATCGTAGTTTCATCCTTTCGTCTCGTAGAATTCGACTTCACAGTTCGTCTAATTATCCACTCTGGGACATCAGATCTCTTAGATGCTTTTAGAGAGAATATCTTCAACAAGGAGTTTAAGAGCACCTAACAAATTATTTTCTAAAACTGTTCTCTCTTTCATGGCAAATTTCATAAAGAAAGAAGAGCTACTGTAATGAAAACTTTATTGAATTGAAAAATTAACGCGGCATTTGTTCCTGAGCTACATATGATATCTGTCTAAACGTTATGGGTAAGCTGCCATTTTATAAAATGAAGAAAACACAAGGAAAAATACAGCATAGTTTAGAAGACCCTAGTATAAATTTACAGCTTATTTGATGATAAAATCAGTCTGCCCAAAAAGCTACTTAAATTCGGATTTTAAATTAATTTATCAATCCATAATGTTGAAGATTTTTATCAAGAAATTTAAAAAAACATGAAACGAAAATTAACGACAACAGTTTGAATTTATCAGCGAAAAGACGAACCAGAGTTATTCTACAAGGGCACACAGTGAATTAATTATTTACTCTGAGAGAGACAGGTTTTGCAGACCTAACATCTGCGGAATCCGTTTTTCCCGGAGTTCGACCCAACATTAATTATATGCATTAGGATAAAGATAAACACTAAATTGAGAGACAGATAATACGAAAATCTTCAAGTCTAGGACTATGCGGTGAAACTACAAATCGGAAGATCTGGATAATGCAGCGTTTGTGAACCTTCACAATTAACAAACCTTAAAACTTTACAACATAGTCTGTTTCAAATTCAGTTAATATGAATTTTAAAACTTTTATGGGACTATTAACTAATAATAGCCTGCCTGCTTCTTTATTACGCCACTTTTAAAACATTCTCTGCATTTAGTGACATAAGCGAGTTGTAGTTTTTAATGTATTTAAAATCTTTGAAACGAA
>JBAIZL010000001.1:373730045-373732545 GCA_036971475.1 Prosapia bicincta
TGCTAGGTAAAAAAAAAAAATATTTTGAAAACACATTCCTAACTGTGTATAAGATTCACGTATGCAACCAAACACTACCAAAACCTTTTTCACATAAAATATATAAATATTTTTTAACGACTTCAATTCCACTAAAGTGATGTCAGAAATATAATTTAGTCAGACGTACCTGTTTTACGTATGTTTTAATTAAATATAAAAAAGATGTAATATACATTAAATTTATATTACGAAAATAGACTTTTTGATGACCCTAATTGTAAAATTTTATTTATAGAGTAAACACAAATTGTAAACTATGCTAATCATTTATTTTTTTTGTGGCTAAAATTGAAATTTTATTACTGACAAAATAGTATTTTTTTTAATAGATAGTCCAAACTATATATTTTTAGAAATCTATTAGATACCAAACCTTTAATATAAATTGAAACTGTAATAAAATCTAAAGTAAAATAAACCGGGATGAATAGTTTCAAAATAAAATATTTTTAAAAATAATTTAAAGAAAAAAAATATTATACTGATTTTGCTTTTAATGGCCTCTAATTTTTAAATGTTTTCCAAATAAGCCTACTATATTTTTATTTAGTTTTAGTTTTGAAAAAATCTAATTGCATTGTGAAAAATACAAAGCAGTTAGATTAATTAGGTATGATAATTTAAAATAAAATTTGTTAAAGTAGGAATGTAATAAATTAGGTGACAGTTTGGTTTAAATTAGAGGAATGTAGGCTACATGATTAACCATTTTATATGAGCCTAGGGATCCTTTGAAAAAAAATAACTATATCAATGAGGATTGATATTGCATATAACTCTATTATAACATACTGGGAATCTCTGATCTAATCTTTAATCCCTTCAAAGATTATAATCAAGAAATACGCTATAGAATTTGACATATTTCGCTTATCTCATTATTATCGAGTGTCCGGGCTTTCATCAGTTGTCAGGAGCGTGATGTAACAATACTTTGACGAGAGTAGCATCCTGTTCAGGTGGTACGATACTTAAACATTCGCTTAGGTATTATTTATACAGTCTACATGTAAATAACACGTACGCTTAGACTGTTTCACCAAGCTCTGTGTTATGACGCAATTCCATTGGAATTTCTAACATTATATTACTTACACCATTTCAGCTTTGCATGAACAGGGGAAGATTAAGTGGATGACACTCGATCTATGGATTCACTAAAAAGATATTTTAAGTAAATTCTTCCACACCACTTTAGATAATCCAAGCCCCCTAGGTTTTTGCATGATGTGATACATTTTTTTCTTGTGGTCGATTTTCATTCTTGTCAGGTTTTATCGTAAGATTCTTCACTCGACATTCGCCTCTTTGTTTTATTTCATAGAGATAGCTCAATAGGTTGATACATGGGCAACCAATTCTGAAACTTTTACTCGGGGATAGTAAGAGTATGCCCTTGTGAGACGGAAGCGGCTCGCAGGAAATCACGAAAGCTTACCGGGTTTTTGAGCTGAGATCCTTCTTCGATAGTCGACTATATGTTTTTTCTGTTTTGGCTCTACTTTAGTTTACAGTTTTTTTGCACCCTATGAATCTTGTGAGCTACGTAACTAGTGCTTATGTACTTTTTAAATTCTGCATAATTTATATCAATAGTAAACTGAATAGTTTCTTCTGGAACTATTAAAATATTTGTCGTTCAATACTTTAAAAAAGTTATAAGCACCAGCTATTTAATGAAACAGTTTGAACACAGGTCATAAAATTAAGAAATGAAACTTCCTTGTATGGAAGTTATTCAACTTTATCATAATAGTCCTACAATTTAAACATGATCTGAATTTATTCCTAATTTATTTTGCCACTGAAGATCGTTTTGACAGGCATGATTTAAATGTGAAGTTTGTACAAACATATTTATATTTGCTACACAACAATGGTTATTAAAAATATTTAAAAATAAGTTATTAGCGACTGAATAAAGACTTTTTTGCTACACAATAATGCATATTCCGCTCTTAAATGTAATTTTTTTTCTCATATAATTGAAATCTATCGAAGGATTTCGTTAAAAAGTTCGTTTGTTATAAGTTTTCTGACAGTTTATGATTTTGATTGATGAAATAGTTTAGGTTTAGATTGATATTTTTAGGCGCCAGAGTTATTTTAATTAAACATACAAGTTACGATTCTGCTTAAAACATCAATATTTTATTAAAGGAAAAAACTTTTAAATGTTTGGCAGTTATTTACTTTTGGTTAAACTAACTTTACGTTCTAGTCAAAGACATTTTTCTGTAAACAATAAGTTTAAAATGTATAAATAAATCACAAGAGTATCAACAAATCGTGAGTAAACTGCCATTTCTCCTCCAGTAATGATTCCCGAATGCCTCTACAACTCTAAGAAAACGTTACGTGCCAAACATACTATCGATTGTCTCGCAAGGTCGAAAGGTCGAAGACTCGCGTGACCTTAGAAAGTCGCTGAGAGAAATGGACGATTATCTGCCTCCGT
>JBAIZL010000001.1:373737545-373950045 GCA_036971475.1 Prosapia bicincta
CATAGTGCACAGTATCAACTACATTACAGCGGTATTCCGGGTTTGTGGGGCGCACACTGGCTGAGGAATCCGTGGTTTCACTTCTTTAAAGGAGAAAGTCGCTGTACAAATTTTGGAAGCCTAATTAAAACTCAGATTCCGTTGTATTTGATATTGCCTTCATTGTGTGGAAAACTAAGTACTTAATGAATCTGATGCTTTAAGACATGTAAATGTAATTGGTACATCTCTGAATTTAATTTACGGGATGACTTTTCGTATTTTAGTATATAACATGTAAGTGTTAAAGTTGGAACAATTATTGGCTTAAAACAGAGTTGATGCGTTTCAGAGTCCTTTATTTGAGGAAAGTTTTGTGCTGAAAAAATAAACTAATAGATACAAGTAAATTTTGGAGTACTAACGTGACATCCTATTTCCTAATAATAACATTATATCCTACTAATATGTATATATCCTAGTGTAAAAAAAGCTATTTTTATAAAACCTATTTTGTAGAATATTATTTAAAAAACTTTGACTTACCCTTAAATGTACCTAAACAGTAATCTTACTTCCTGTATTTGTGAATCGATGGCATTCTACTAAAAAGTTAGAAAATTAAAGAGCAATTTAATTAATTAGCTCTCGAAAGTCGACTTGCAAATAACCAAGTAAGATTCTTGTTGAAGTACATTAAAGTGTAGGAGTACATGAGTGAATACAAGGAAACAACGTTGCTAAGTTGAAAATTTGTACATTCTACCACGCTATCAATGTATGTATTAATACACGCAAGCGCGCGTATGTGTGTGTGTGTGTGACATCAAGTGTTGTAACCTTTTATAGTAATTTAGATATCAACTGATTCAAAATATTTGAACACCTGGTTTCAACCTGGTATCACCATTGGTGATATAAATTAAGTGAAGCAAATTATAATAGTTTTTAATATTATATACTAGAGATATTTTTGTGCACCTACATTTCTGAATTTGTACGCTATAAATTGATACATTTATTGATTTATTATTATGAATATTTATATTTTATTTAATTATCAGGCAATTTTTTGTTTCAATATTTCACATAGAAAAATACATTTGTACATTAGGCAAATATTTATTGATTTTCATTATGTATCTAATTTCTTAAATTAACCAACTAAAAAGTTAACTTAAATTATTTTTCTAAGTGAAAAAAATGTTTTAAAGTATAAAAGGCAATAAGGACGAAATGTAATGGAAAGACGAGATTCTAAGAAAATTTATTCATGAAATTTTAAACAATTTGTAAAAAAAGTTTCCATAAATTATAACATAAATAAATAAGTCTGAGTATTTTTATTGTAATTTACCTCTGAGGATGATTGCTATGCAATCGAAATGTACATAAGGTTTTAAATAAAAGAAAGAAGTCATTTGTGGTATCGAGGTTTAATTTATTTATGTTAAACATTACGCCACAGTTGTTTTATAGAGTTACCCATTAAATTATAGGTAAAATATTTACTCACGTTATGCACACTAAAACGACTTTCATCCTATATTTTCATACTGCAATAAGCGAGATATTTACTTACAATAGTTGTATTTATTCATCACAGTAAGTGAATACATCGATACAATGCATTATGACGTATCGGCTGTGATAAAATTACAATATCTTATTGTAATCCAACACAGTTAAGAAATTCAAATTAAAACGACTTTTTTTGTATTAGTTGAATATGTAATTAATTTTCGGTTTGTAAAGTATCTATTTATAGCGATTTGTTATTACTCATATAGTTTACCAAATAGTATTTAATCAATATTTAAAAAAAACTTACAAAAACTCTATTTAATTTCTTCAATGTAAAGAATTTGCTTTTGCACCAACATTACGTAAATTTGAAAAATGTCTATGAAGATAAGTCCGAACAACAAACATATTTTATGGTTTATTTACTAAAAAAGATCATTAATATTTATGGATGAAGTTTTGAAAGAAAAAAACATGTTTTAATAAAGAACCATAATTTATGATATGAAATGATAATTAAATCTTCACAGAGCTTTCTCACCTCTGACCCATAAATTTTCTCAGAACGTTAAAATTATTAAATATAGTTGTCCTTATTTTCTACATTTTCTCTTAAAATTTTATATATCATATTTTTATCGAAACTATATGTCACGCAATAAGGTTTATGACATGTGGATTTTAATACTGAAGAATTGCGAAATTTAGTTTTACTGAATTGATAATAATTATTTCTTAAGTAAAACTTTTGAATAAAAATTAAAATGTGAATTTTAGATCTACACTAGTTTCAGAAATATTTTAAATATTTCTAAAATTTTATATTTAAAAAATATTTTATATTTATAAGGTATTTTTAAGATTTACATTAATTTTAATCATTTACAGAAGTTTTAGAAATCTGTTACTCCGAAGAATGTGTTCAAAATCAAAACTAGGCTTAAAATTACCTATTTGTATAACTTATATTACCTGCTTATATTAACCTAGTGATTGGACGTTATTGAATCGAAAAACAATTATATATATTTTGATGACACAGGTATGCCTCCTATTAGTAACATGGTCTTTGTGCACCATTCTGGAATACGATACTGTGGTGACCAGAAAACCACAACCATTACCAAGGCATATTAAATGTAAAACCAATTGTCAGTTAAAACCACACAGTCTCGACCTGTTAACCTCACTAACACAAGTAACAAAACAGAACGGATTACATCAGGCGGTTGGTTAGAGACATTCTTAATCCCACACTGTAAGGCCGGGATGGGCTTCAAGGATTTTGGCTGCGGTAAAAGGACAATATATACTTAGATACTCGTAAAAACTATTCAGTGAACAAATTGCAAACAGAACCGAGAAGAATGTCACTTATAATTGTTAAAGCAACCTTACAGGCAGAAAAGTAGATCTAAGAAGAAAAATCAAAGGATTTGTTGTAGTGGAGGGAGTACCAATAAGATGTTATGAGCGAGAGTGGAAACAGAAAAATGTACTTCGTGAAAAAATGCAATGGAGACCAAGAGATCACAAACGTAGAGTTGGTGGACGACCACCAACGTGAACTCGATTATGATGGTGAAGATTTAAAGGGCACAGTAAATATTTGGAGTACTTTCCAGAAATCCTCAATAGTCTAACCAAAATCATGTTGAAAATGGTAAACATAATAATTATACGAAATTTTATACAGAGCACAGTAGCGTAAATATAATAAATAAATAACAATAACCCTTGCTACAAATATTTAAACATCCTTGATGTACATTTCGCCAACACAGTTAGCATCTTCAGAAGGTTACAAACATTCTCAATTGTTGTAACCTTCTGTTGATGCTAACTGTGTTGGCGAAATGTACATCAAGGGTGTTTAAATATTTGTAGCAAGTGTTATTGTTATTTATTTATCATAATAATTATAGTCTAATTACAACAGTTATTTATAGGAATGTAGACAAATTACATTAAGAAATATCTAAATAACTTATACAGTTAAACTATAACTTTTAGATCAGTAAATTCAAATATAATTCGTTTAGGCTTTTGGAATTTATACGCTAGAGAAACCAGAGAATTAGAATTTATTTTAATATTTAAGTTTCAAGTTTTATATATCTTTATAAATTTCATAGAGTATTTCAGTTATCATAAGATTTTCTTAAATTAAAACAGTTTTATTGTTTTTAAAATTATTACAAATGAACAATAACATGGTGAAAGAACACCAGCTGACAGGATACTGATCAATAGGGTTTTGTGTAAGTAGAGTTAGGTGCATTTTTGTATTAGATTTTTGCCGCGGGTATAAGAACATAATAGATATAAGTCAGATGTTATGTCGGGTGCTACTAATTACTCAATAGCTGATACAGACGTCGAGTCTAAGTTGATTTTCCTATATTATTGTCAATATCTTAGAAACTACTTGGGTGCTTTTATAAAACTTGAGGTCGTTTTCAGTCTTGGACTCGGTGTGAGCTATAAAAAAAATTGTTGGCCTTTACAAGGCGGAAACTTTACTTAATTATAGAAATAAAAATACTCAATTAATACAACTGACAAGTGGTTACTAGTCTAATTTATTAAGTGTCGGTTTCTAGTTATTTGAAAATGTCCTATCTAACATTTCTTTGAAAATATTGATAGTTAGCTTACTCTAATATCACTAGTGGTTTTGTGCCAGTGAAGTTGACCATCAATGGGAACTGTATCATTACTTATCACTAAAAACGATTTACAGTAGATTTAATTACCAGAGGATTTCTATCAATGAGTCAGTCTCAAGGAGAGTAACATCAGACTTGTTAGAATTCGCATATCACTTTACGAACAACTGAAATGAGGTTATACTGGAATGACTTGTGTGTGATATTGACTGTTTCTTCTGTTCTTCTTTTACCCCAAAAAAGGAATAGAACCTGTCTTGTACTTATTAAGTTCGTAGATTTAGAGTAAATCCACAATAAAATGAAAAAAATAGCAGTGAAAATAAACTTTTTACGCATTAAAAACGCGAAAAAATACTTTGAAAAATTGTTGGTTTTTCAATAAAGAGATGGAGTCTATTGGTAAAACGTGATGGACATTCCACTGTAATCAAAATGTACATAAAATATACAGAAAGTTAACAAAGTTTGTAAATTAATTAAACTTTTAAGTATAACAGTGCATAAAAACCTACTCATTTTTACATTTGTCAAATAAAAACTAAATGTTTTTTTTTTGCAATAAGCTAATGAACAATTACATACGTTTCACTTAATAAATAAACTACGTCACAGTAGAGAAATAATCAGTCTGCTTAGGTTATGTCATTATCGTCAGAGTAATTTTAATTAAAAGTACAGAATAAATATTTTGGAAGAAAGTTTTACTTCTTATGTTGCCAATACAATAAGAACATTTGTCCCACAATGAATTTCTTTGAAAAGTAGAATACCTGAATTATTATGGGAACTCGCAATTGAGGCTAAGTTCATGTGAGTATTGTTTTGTTTGTATCCAGTAGAAAAGTGTTACAAGCAAACCTCTAGTGCACATACTTTGATTCGCCTTAGTAGAATTTTTGTGGAATAGTAATGTCCTACTTATTTCCAACCAAACGACAGGT
This sequence comes from Prosapia bicincta, assembly GCA_036971475.1. Lineage (NCBI taxonomy): Eukaryota > Metazoa > Arthropoda > Insecta > Hemiptera > Cercopidae > Prosapia > Prosapia bicincta. The sequence continues at coordinate 373,742,662 of JBAIZL010000001.1, forward strand.
TTTTATGGTGCATGTTTACAGTGCTTGCGTAAAGACAATGATATGTCACTGAATTATATCGGAAAATGTACTACTATTGCAGGATTCATAGTTCTAGAATTATTAATGAAGCATTTCGAATGGGATATATGATACAATTTTGTATAACCGCCTTTTTCCTCATGAATTCAAATGAAAATATTATTGCTGCTGAAGAAAGTTTTCTTTTAACTTTTACATTTAAAATGTGCTATTGAAGTTCTTTTTTAAATTTCTTCGCTATGCGAATATCTTATTTAATTACTAGCTTGTTCAATGCTATGAGTCACGGGTTACGCCTGTACTCATTGATTGTTTGAACCACCGGTCCATACTGAAAGCTTTTGTGCTATACGTCTACAGTTTTTTAAACAAATTACTGCTGTTTGTATCACTTGACTAAAAAACCATTACTTACTGATATTATTCAATAGACGCCTTTCGCACTAAGTCAGTGCATTGCTCAATGCTGTGAGTCACGACTTACAAAAAAACTGCAATCCTACAAGCAGGTAACAACTTACAAGCGTGGTGCAATTTTTCAAGTTTTTAATAGAAGACACTAATAAGGAAAGTAGTATTCATTTTATATATTTCTTATTGCACACATATATTAAAAAAATGAAATAATTACAAACAAGAGGCCGGAGGGAGTTTTTTTACATTGAAATAAATGGTTTATTCCAATGTCGGCCTGGGGGATTCTTACAAACCCTTTAATCTGTGGGAGAAAGCTCGAACTGAAATCTCCTGCTTATAATTAGAAATCACATTAACAATTTGTTGACTAGAAAAACTAGTGCCTTAGATCTCGTTGATTAGAAACGCTTGTAACAATTATATCTATAATCTGGTATCTTGGTTTCAATAGGTGGGAATAGAGTGGCCTCTAAGATGATCTTGGTAAGATTGGTTTTGTTCAATTTATGAAAGTCAAGTCCTGTTTTGGCTAAAACTTGTTTCTTCAGTCCGAACAAAAGTAAAAATGTTGTTTCATATTTTTCCAAGGATGAAGATAAACACCCCTTACCGAAGCACACCCGTTCAACCACACCACCCACTTACCAACAGGCTATAAACAACCACAAATTATTATTATTGATTGTGGTTACTCAACAATATACATTTGACTTGCAGTCATCACTCGCCTATAGGCTTTGTTCTTTTACGTAACTATAGGTAATTTTATTCATGGATTAACACCTATGAATTAGGTTTATAATAAACTAAAACGTTTTCAGATCCCAAATAATAAATTATTTATATCTAAATTCACATTGTTTGATGGATTGGTCTCATCTTTATTAGGTAAAATGTAACACTAAAACACATATTAGACATTTATTTAGTTTGTTAACAAGTAATATTCATATACAAAATTTAAAGTCAATTTCTACTCACAACAACAAAGAAAAAAATTACTTTGTTTTTTTTTATTTTATAATTGCAATTAATATAAATATGTATAGACACCAATAGATTTCAGAATAAAAATATTGAGTTGCAAAATAGAAAACGAATTTTTTTGCAATTTTCGATTTTCCTTTCTATGTATGGTGTTGAACTGTTTTCTTTTTTGTTTGTTACTATTTACACGCTTTTATTTGTCGCTTGTATTGTTTTGTAGTTTCTTTTAACTTTCCTTTCGCACTGTCCGTTTGTGGATACCGTTAATCCAGTTTGTTTGTTCATTTTATTTTTTTTTCATTCATTTCTGATCCTAGAGCATTTATTAATGATATTGTATGGTTATCATGACAACAGTTTAAGGTTGTACAATGAAGGTATCGATGACGACCGGATGGGGAAAAAATTCATATACATCTTTGAGAAGTAAATTGCTACCAATGAGAAAGTTTGAAAAATGCCAAAGCTCTAGACTTCGAACAAGAAAGATACTCAGTTCGAATCCTAGACCCCCAAATTTTTATAATTTAACTATTGATTAAATATTTGAAAACTGTATTAACATCAATTGTAATCTCCTATATTTAAAAAAATATAATGAATTTGAACCTGATTGGATGAATAAAAACGTATTTTAATAACGATTGTAAACTTGTACAGATATATATTAGGAGAGTGTGAGCTATAAGAAGGAATTTTATAATAAAAAGAATCATAAACCTTTATCAAGTGTATTTATTTCTAATTCTAAGATTTTTAAGGAATAAATCCAATATATAATCATGTGAATTAATAAATTCTCACGTGTTACAATAAATCAATTTCTTCTTCTACTTCTAAAATAAACACGTGTCTTATCTACTTGTATGTCATCTTATGAGTAAAATTATTATTATTTTTTCAAACCGAATCTACAGCTCTTATGTGTACTTCTATATAATGTAAGTGTAACACTATTGTAACAGATACTACACGTCAAGGGATGAACGTGTACGCTTTTTTAATGACTAATGCATCCGAATACACATTATCAGTAAACTCTACATTTGCCTAGTTATTTTGAATTTAAAGCGATTCAAAAAGTAATTTAAACGTCCCTAAGGGATTTAAATTGATAGACTTTCCCTTTTATCACCTACTTTTAAGACCCCTTTTGTCTGACTTATTTCATTTCTTTTGTACGACTTTCATTTTTGTTCAAAATCCATTATTTTGTGACTGGAGGATGTTTCTATAATTATTCTACCTCTAAGACATTGGTTTGAAAGAAGCAAGATAAATGCATCATATTAGCAAGGCTTTCTTTCCTATTAAGTAAACGAAAATTGTTTAGGTCCTGACTAATACGAGTTAACTCACCAAGATTATAAAATTCTCAGACACGCACTTCTGTTTTACTGCGTTCAAAAAGGTCACTTCAAGCTTTGATAAACATTTAGTAAACGTAACATCTGGCGGGACAAACGTTCCGACAGACTGTAATTACATTCATTTCAGTTTTGCAAGAGAACGGTAAATAATGCTACTGCAAACTTAGAATTAGGTTTTCGTAAAAACCGAAAGGTCAAGAAGATCTAAAGTGAAATTTATACTTTCTCTCGTAAAACGCGTCCATCATGCGGTAGGAATATCGTAATCCATGCCTGTCATCGGCGTAGTTCCCGGTCTCATATTTTACTAATGACAAAAACACTTGTACGAACATCAACTTTAAAACTGCTGCAATTTTTAGAATTCATATTTATACTAACTTTTATCTACTTACTATTTCATCGAACCAGATATGTATTCTACACTTAGGATTATTAAATACATATTCAAATTCTATTTACCTATTTGTTTTCGGCGTCTAGTTTCTGTTACGATGTCATGATCACAAGTTGTGGGCTTACACTAGCCGACTTTAGGTAGAGGCTGTTTTTAAAACAAACAATAAAAAGGATAAATGTATCAATCAAGAAATGTAAGAAATGAAAAATAATAAACAAACTCAAACAACAAAGCAGTTTTATCTATGCAACAATTATTAAATCCCATCAGAGGAAAGATATCTTATTTAGGCTATTTTACTCTGGATCATAAAAGTAAACTGTCAATTAAAAAATTAAAAATGGTTTTAAATATTATAATTATTTAATATACAAATAATGACACAAATTACATCTCTAAAGGTTATAGCCTAAAGGTTATAAACTAAAGGGTAAACATAATTTCAAAAATTTAAAACAACACTAAAAAAAAGTCAGTAATGCAATGTTGTGTCACTAATTTTAATTTGCGGTGTAATTACTTATTAAACTAAAATTTTATTAAGACAAATTGTTACTCATATTTGATTTTAGCCCAACATTATCAACAAAATATCTTATCAAATAAATGTCTCGTAAAAAAATTACCTTTTAGTTATATTTTTACCTCAATAGGAGCGAAAATGCTATCACAAATTTCCTAGTGATACCATAGTTTAGGGCACTAGTGTAACCTCTGACTAAGAATAACGATGATTGGTTATCTTTTAAATATCAGAATACCTTAAAAATGAGCAAAAAAACTTAATAAAGTTATTTAACTTTACTGACCGGACAACAAGAGTGAGGGTTCCCTGACGATTAAAAATAAGTCTTTCGTTTGAAATTACCATCGTAAAAAATAAGCGTAATAAACGTTCGCACACCAATTGTTCTTTAGGAACTAGAATCACGATACGCAGAAATCAGTAATTGTTTTGCCAATCACAATTACACACGTTTTTTTTTTTGTAGTTCAAGACAATCAGCCAATATGGCATTTATTACTTTCTAAGAATTAGAAAGAATTGTATATATAGGTAAGAAGGATCATATAGCCTCCTATTAGAACATATAGTGAGGGATAATTCCGTTGTGCAAGGTCGTAGCAGTGATGTCTAGCATATCAAGTACACTATTCTCCCTATTGGGACAATGAAGAGGTGTCTTTCGTTACATCTAAATGAAGAAGTATGAGGAAAGATTCTTGGAATTATGTAGAAGTAAGAGAAATTCATCGTCATCCTTTTCAGTTTAACGTGGGCAAAGCCGATTCAAGTAGACTTGATCACAGAGGGGTTGAAGAGAAAAATGTTCCCGCTACAAGGTTGCAACTTTAGAATTTGGTTGAATTGATAAAGGTTTGCCAATATTTGAATAAAATTTTAAATTGTGATACCTAAATTTTATGAATAAATGCTTTGGAAAAATTAACCAGATTAAGAGATATTTTTTAAAGAGACAAATGAAAGAATGTATAAATCTGTAATGTTCAAGTCGGTTACGCAATATTCAATTTGTATTACTAATAAACATTCATTGTTATTTTGTATTTTATGCTTTCCTTTAACTTAGTCGCCTAATAGTTAGTGACGTGGGAAGTTAATATAAATGGCAAGGATGTTGGAATGGATAAGGAGATTATAAAACATTTGGTAAAATATGTATCTATCTCCCTTTGCAATACGATGTGGAAGACAATCATATTTATCCTATATTCATTCAACGACATTATGTCTAATAACCTCTTAACTGTTAACCTAGAGTCCCGTTGCCGAGAATAAACAAGGCTTAGACAACAAGTTTGTCTCAGGAGGTATCCTATATTTTAAGTTACTTTATTAGAATACTAAAGTATAAGGTTATTGCAATTATTACGCGGCTGTTTTATACGGTTTGATTAAAAGCGATAGTTCATTTTGCTTAATTTGCATTAGTTGTAGTTTATTTTAAATATTTTATAATTTTTTCTTTCGCGTTGGTTCCTAGCTGAAACCTAGACAACATTCTAGCACCTACACAAGTTCTGTTTACGGCGATAACCAGCGAAAACGTCCAACGCACTGCATTAAACGTATCTGCCAACATGTCCTAACATACACAAACTTTCTCCATCTACATGTGATATCAGTAGATCTTGAGAAAGATCTTACAAGAAAGTGTATTTGTCTGAATCACGACCTACGATGTCCGTTCAGCCTTCTCAAATGTCTGAAACTTATTCCTTTGCATAGCTGCGAACCTATTTTACAACAAATGTCTATATAAACACGTAGCTGCTGCAGTATACATTGAGTTGGCAGGTGTTTTCATAATCGTGTAATTTAGGGGTTTAGATTAAATATTAAATTATTCCACAAATTTATTCCGAAACTAGGAATGAAGAAAAACAATAGTTTGTATTCAAAATAAATTTAAATCGGAGTTAGATATAATGATAGACATTTATTTTTTCTTTCATCATCATAAAATCATTCTCGTTATTTTTCTAAAATAAGCAACGGTTAATAAAATTTAGGCCCTAAAGTGACCTAAACTAAAATTTGTAAGTGTTAAATTTAAAGAAACAGAAATTTTATATGTTGAAATACTTACCATTAAAATAAAAAATGAATTAAGGCCTACAATTCACAAGAAGAAATTGATATACTGTATTATAAAAATTTGCTACTCCAAGATTCTCTAATTGATTAAATATTCTAAATGTCCCATTGTAAATAAGTATAACCCATCTCGGCGTTATAAACATCGTAAATAGGGGTATATAAGTTGTTTTAAAATTGATTTGGACAAATTAAAACCTTGGGTAACACGTCTACAGTACAATAATATCAGGATTACTCTTTTACTTCGATTCAAGTGTTTGCAGAAACTATATAATGCTTTTGATTCACATTTTATGGTTACAAAATGTACAATTAAAATTCATAAACTCTATAAGACTATATAGACACTTGGAGAATATAAGATGAAATTTTCAATTAAATGACATAACTACCTAAAAAGCTATCTTTAAACGGAGTCGAAGTAAGTGTTACTATAAGTTAATGAACATATATTTAATAGGGTAAAAATGTATAGCCTATTAGTAGCTCAAGGTAAAGATGGAATCAAAATTTGGGGAGAACTATAAAGCTACAATTTTGTGTTTATTATATACAACATTCTTCAAAGATTCCTTCCGCGTCATTTGTTTATAAATTAAAATATACACATTGTCTTACGAATTTATTTTTCTTAAAACTAACATAATTCTACCACCTTTTTATAAAATATATGTAACGAGCTTTCTTAATGTAAACGTTTGAAGGAAACATTAAGATAAAGAATCAAAACTAGATGGAATAGTAAACCTTCTTAACGGATGGTTTTATACTGAGATTTCAAAACTTATTTTATCAAAATATCGTTTACATAGCAACAAATTAAACTTCATTCCACAAAAATAGTAAATATCACAACACATATCTTACCTACACTAAGTATGTATTTTTTGGTGTTATTAAAGTTCCTGATGTTATCAACATTTTAGCCAACATGGTAGTATTTTTTTACTTACCTTCTTTTGTGTAAACGTGTGATAGAAGTAATATAAGTGAGATAAGTGATAAATTATGGGTAAATGGCATAGTATTCATAAAATAATAGTAGCCGTTATAGTAGTAGCCATATTAAGGCAGTGCCGTTTGTGTAGAGGGTTTTAGCGAGTCGCTTACAGCTCTGTCCGTATCGGCTACGTACTACGGTTTGTGTGCCAACTATGTAAAGGAAAGGCTGCTGGATTAAGGTGAAGATTTTCTTGATCGTGTGGTGTTTTGTGTAAAAATAAACTTAAAATTTTATTTTAAACATTTCTCAAGAGATTGCAGTGCAATTAAGACAACAAAATTACATTCTTTTGACAAATTTCGTCAAATGTTTATGGACAGTTAAACAATGTGTCTTTGTAACTGCCTGAACTAAACTCACTAGTTGCTTTTTCAAATGTTTAAATGGAGATACTTTCTTGGTAATAATATTGCTTCTTCACACACGCACCACCCTACGCACGATTACCCGCAAGGTATGTTTGGAACAAATTCTGAGCACGTTACTGCTACGTAGGATGTGACGTCACATGATTTGGTGGTTTATAAAGTTTAGTGTACGTGTATTGGTCTCCAATACAGTTCAGACTACCTGAAGTTTAGAGTTGAATCGGTTCCCTCTCTATTATTCCAAATATGTTGATCAAGGCAGAAAAGAACTTACTTATTTCTTATACAAGAATCATTCAAAAGAATTACGTTCAAATTGAACATTTATAGAGGAAACTATTGGTTTTTGAAAACGACAATTCATATATCAACATACCAAGTTGTGGGTGCACAAAAACCATGATAACCCGACAAGAGATATTACATATACACTTGATTCAAATGCATTATTTTCCAATAAGTAGAATGATGACAGTATATATTTTTTTATGAAAGATAAGCTTTTTGGTTTAAAGGAAGTCTTGTGTTTTGATGATGCACAATTTTATTACGGGTAGCTTTCAAATGATACAATTCAGCTGTTCAAAACGTACAGTGTTTAAAGTTATGTCAAGATCACATTAAAAAATAATTTTGAAACTAACCTAAGAGTTAACACACAAACTAACTTCAATATTTGAAAACCAATTAAATATACTTGACTTTAAAATAAACATATTTTCAAAATTGATTTTAATTAATTGTAACATAAAGCTTCTATCTTTTTAATTTACATAAAACTAAAGTGTAATGGGGAACTATATTTTAAAATTTGAAATGACTCGAATAAAAATATTTTAAAAAATCAAATTTAATATTGACATTACCAGTAATTTTAATGCATAAATATAGTAAGCGAGATTACCATATGTAGTGTGGCTAAATATTTCGAGGGATGTGACGCCGAAACCGTTAATTTACTCTCTTAAATTCAGGTAAGTTTATTTTACAACTGACAAACTGTAAGAAAATGAATTGAATGAAATTCTGGTTCCTTCCTTATTCATAGGTAATGATTACTACATGCGTTTGCATACAGATAAGTTCTTAAAACATTCGTTTTCTGTTAGTGTAATAGATCATTAAGTGTTAATCTCTTATCAAAGATTTTGTCCAGAGCCTCAGGACATCCAACGTATGAAGTATATAACTAAGAATATGAAGCTCGATCCTACTATCTTCTGATTTAAAAAAATCTAGCCTCTATTATGTTGTCCGGATATTGACTTATAAACCCTTATAAATATTAAATCCTAAAATTAGTTTGATAATATGACACGTAGTCTTAAAACAATTATTCAGACATATGTTAGAACAATATTAACCTATCTATGGTCAGCAAAGTTTTATAAACAACACATTATTTTTAAAAAATTTTAAAAGAGTATTAATTTTTTACTAGAAAATACAAACATAATTTTCTTTCGTCTTCTTTGAATTCACAGATTTTGTTTTCATGTGTGAATATAACGAATAAAGTTGTGAGAGAAAAGACAAAACGAGCCATCGTTTTAGTGTTGTTTATTAATGAAACTCCTTCCTACTTTATTATTCATGAAAGCTTAAAAATAATCTGTTCAAATAAAACAACACACAATGTTCTTATTAAAAAAATAGTTTCTTGTTATAAATATAAAGTTTCATCTGCTACTATTGCAATAAATTAAACTTTTACGTCGTTCTTTGAAACATGTGATAAAGCTACAGAAATCTGACAGGTTTTGATTTAAACGGACAAATGAATGGCATTTCGCAGTGCTTTTGATCGCAATGATTCAAACAGCTGGCCTATTTCCCAGTCAGTCGAACTGTTACAACGATAATGTCAAGTCACTTGCTTGAAATACTACTTTACTTAAATATTGCTTTGCTCCACACCGCAAACATTAGCGTCTCACTTGTGATAATTCACACCTTAGTGTATATAGAGAATTGAAAAAACGTACAGTAGAGGTACTGTATCTAGTTTGCTACTAGTCTGCGTTGCATAGAATGTTTTAAGAAAAACTTATAATTACGTTTTTAAAGTTTACTTTGCAATAACGTAAAACACTCTTTTCCAGGTATCTTGTGACAAATATTTTGTTATGCATTGAAAAAACACACACATTAAAAAATAATCAGTTTTGCAGATACTTTAGGCGTAATATGGAGCCTAATTAGTAACAATTCAGGTGTCAAAGGGACCAACTTCTATTATGATCATAAACGTAGAACGATTCTAACCTTCAATAATGTAACTGTCGGGAAATATCAACCTAGAAGAACTGGAAAAATCGCGAAAAACGTCATCAGAATATATCAGGAAATTAATTTGAAACATGAATTGAGAATCGAAGGACTTCCGTGGAAGCTCAGAGTATAATTATTTATAATATCTTATAAAAAAATCATGTTTGAAAATTGGAAATAACATTAAAAATTATTACAATGCAAAGAAAACAAAAACGAAGAAAATCTTTTGGTGCGCGGATATGTAAATATTTATTTTACATATATTCTTCAGTAAATCAATAAATCAAATTTAGATCTGTTTATGAAGAAGACATATACCTATGTCAAATAATCAAAACTTTTCAAAGTAAAGTGTAATACAGACTATTACACACAGTTACAATCTTGAATAACTCGACTATCTCGCGATTAAAACACGCACACGGATACACAGCCGTAAAACAGTAATGATTGTGAGATTATTTATTAAGAACAAATATAATTGGCGTCTCCTAATCTATACATAAATCGATATTTCATGCCTTCATATACAAACATTAAATACGTAATTTATTTGCACTGTCAAAAGGCAAGCTGGTCGTAAAAAACAAACTGTCGATCTTTCAGAACCGGTAACTAAGGGGTGGCTTATGTAATCCTTCTGCAAAGATAGTAGAAACACATGGGATCATTAACAAATAGTATAATTTCCTTATTGCTTTACTGTGTAAAAGTAAAACTTTAATCCATTAATATTTTAAAAAAATATACTTTAATAAAAACTTTAAAATATCTAATTAAAAAAATTACTGACGTATAGAAATAGTTATTTTAAATATTTATTAATGAAGATAAGTGCAGCTATTTTTTCATTTAGCGTAATATAATATTGCAAAAATCGTGATTGTATTTAGTTGAGGTCTGGTTTTAGTGATCTATACGTTAAAACTACTGTTTAGTGAAATCAACAACTGAGCATGCACTGAAGTTTGTATGATAAGGTTGAATGGGTGATACAATAGAAAAATATAGTTCAATTTTAAATACATTTATAATAAAATATTACTTTTGTGTTTTTTACTTTTTAAATTATAAATTTAAATTATCTTTGTCAAACATAACGTGGTTAAATATCAACTATGTTGCAAATCTTAAACATTTTTTAAATTATGTCAAATATTATTTTATAGTCAGCAGAAATTCACAAAAACAGAGTAAAATTATAAATTTAAATTTCATATTGTTTCAATTTGTTCTTGATAATCACTCCGTCTAAATTTATGTTACATTTACCCAAACTTATTTAACTAGTGGGTCAATACCAAGAGAGTTCAATGTCCATTTACCCATATAAAACAAGAAATAAATTTTCCATGAATTTTTATTTCTATCTAAGATAAAACATCATAATAATACAGATTATTTATATATTTTTTCCAAACTCTAATCCGTTATCAGTTGAGCATACGCAAAGCATTATTTAATTCATACGTCTTATAACCAATAATCATAATAATAATATATAAATATAGCGACATAATTGAGTAAAGAAAAGACGAATTAGTCACAACAACTTCATTCTCGGTTAGGAAAATAGAACCTTATAAGTGAACAGTAAGTAGCTACTTAATTTGTTGTATTAGTAGCTAACAGGTTTTTTAAACACACACACACACACACAATAGACACATACACACTCACACACACACAACACACACACACAATAGACACATACACACTCACACACAACACACACACACAACACACACACACACACACACAACACACACACACACACACACACAACACACACACAAAACACACACACGAAAACACACAAAACAAGAATGATAAATAAAGTAAAAGTTAAAACTAATAACATTATTGGGTTATGGAGATTCGGAAGAAATGGATTTACCAAAGGAACTCTTTGAATGAGTTTTGAAAGTTGTACTTCATTAGCAGATATCCACAAAGAATTTTTGGGCTTTTGTGGTCAACCAGTTTGGGTCGAATGTCTTTGTAAACTGATTTAAACCATTTTCCTCTTCTTTGCATTTTCGAACTCGCTGGTACTTTTTAGCAAAGTAACGAATTCTTTAAAGGATTTGAGTAAATAAAGGTCTGAAAACAATGATGTAAAGACAAAGACATAAGAAAAAAATATAGTTAAGCAAAACGCATCAGTGGGATTCTTACCAAATGCACTTAATAATAATTGCATTGCAATTGATTATAAAAGTTCTCCTAATCTTCATCTAAATCTAAAATATCATTGCTATCCTCGCTCTTTCTTAGCTGAAGTTATATGAATGTAGTATGTATATGAAATTTAACTGAAGTAAATGACTTTGAAATATGAACGTACAAGAGGAGAATGTTTTATGGGCAAGGTTAGATTGACCTCAAGACAAACGATCACCGAGGCCTAGTCTCTTCTTAACATGTCCACGTAACAGTCCAGTTCCAGTTTTCAAGTGAATCTGGTTGAACCAGTTATAGAGCATTTGTTTCATAACTTGTTACACTTCCTCGAACATTTCCGATGGCTAATTTTAGACCTGTTGGCACGTGACTGTGACACTGAACTTGGCTACAGTCACTGTCTGGTGAGTGTGCTCCAGATTAGGTGCGTGCAATCACCTGATCCGTACAAGCTAGGATCAGTGCAATCACTTTTTGTGCCCAAGGTTGCACACCTTGATGGAATTAAAAGTAAAAGGATGAACTAATGTTTCACTTAACACACTGAACTACTATGATGAGTTACTTTTAATAAATGTTTTGGTTACAAAACTCAAGTTTTATTTTGCCTACTTTAAAGGAATCATAAAACGAAAATATTTTAGAAAATATTTAAAATCATTAGAAAACATAAATTAACGTAATAATACTCAAATTACCATACACAAACACACACACAAACACATATAATCACATCTCCATAAATGGTCAGAGAATGTATTCCGCTTAACAGATCACATTTCTTATATATAGAAATTTTAAAAAAATACGTTAGACTCAAACTCCAGTTTTTAATATCTTGTTTTACCATTTATTGTTATTTAAATAAATTTCCCCACAGTAACTAAAATTTATTCATTTAATTAAACTTTCAGGTAAAATAGCTAAAAAAAATACCATTACCCTTTTTTTTAGTTTAATTAAAAATATTAAATATAAAAATGTAACTTAAATATGGCGCAAAGGTATTATAAATATCGAATGTTAAGTGATTTAGAAAGTATTTAACGTGTTTTGTACTGCTCGTGAAGTGTAATACTTTAAACGCTTTAAATTGGGTACGAAGAAAAGGAAATGTGCTACTTCCGTTATATTTTCTTTCTACGCTCTTCACTTAAAATAACACTTTTCAAATCTCGGATATTTACGTCTATGAAACAAGCTAAACCTTTTTGTTACTCGGTTTAGGATGTAGAGCCTATATATAAGGACCTAAACTAACGTCGAAGAGAGATGGGGTGTCGGACGTCACTTGTGCAGGGGTGTGTAACTATTGTAAACTTACTCCCTGTCGAGAGCATAAGGAGCATAACTCACTCGAAATATGCATAGATCTCCAGAATGTGTTTTTTATTATTAGCAAATTAAACTTTACCTATACCAAATAGTAAAGGGTGTGAATTTACAAAAGCTTTATTCAGTGTCAAATATCAAGTGAATCAAATCTTGACACTTACCAAGGTGAAAGAACGATTTGTTGAAAGAGGATATATATAATAATATCCTTATAGTCACAGTAGAGGGTTATCTTCAATCTACAACAAAGTATTTTGGGTATATATATATATATATATATATATATATATATATATATATATATATATTTATTTATTTATTTATATATATATATTTATTTATTTATTTATATATATATATACAAAAGAATATATATATATATATATATATATATATATATATATATATATATATAATATCAAATATGTTCTCCTGTTAGAATTATTTTTAAGATTAAATAAATACACAATTACAGGAATAATTTATTGAAACAATACACTCAAAGCTTTTCGTTGGTTGACATTACCAACATCCTCAGGAATTACAATAGTAAGAAATAGTATTGATCATTCTTAGTATTGTAATTCCTGAGGATGTTGGTAATGTCAACCAACAAAAAGCTTTGTTTGTATTGTTTGAATAAATTATTCCTGTAATTGTGTATTTATTTAATCTAATATATCTTAATTTTATATATATATATATTTATATATATATATATATATATATTACATTAAATATGGTGATATGTTTTCATGTAATATAGTTATTAAATTAAAAATATTTCAAAAACTATAATACCTTTAATACATATATTATTCAAAGCTTTTCGCCGATAAAACAGTACCAGCATCTTCAGGAAAAAAATTATGTAACAAAAACATTTTTGTCACATAATTATTTTTCCTGAAGATGCTGGTAATGTTTTATCGGCGAAAAGCTTTTAATAGTTTATGTATTAAAACTATTCTAGTTTTTGAAGATTTTAAATTTATGATTATATATATATATATATATATATATATATATATATATATATATATATGTAATAGTTTCAATTTCACAAGAAAATATCTCAATCAATACTAGAAATTGAGACAGCAAATCTTAAACATTTTAAGCATTTAACAATTAACCATTCGGTTTAATTTTTTTGCCTCAAGTAATGTACCAGACTACACTTAACGTAACCTTATTCACGTAGTAATTATGAAGGCCAGAGGAATGATCTGACCTTATCGGATTATTCCGAAGTATACGAGCAGCTATGTTCATTAGTATTAATGACAGGCTATTGCAACCAGACATTACAGGCATGCAGCTATTATTTTTCTGCCTTAAACCGTCGACGTATTCTAATCTTTACCTCTACGGAGGTAGGTTAGGGAATCATTACAAAACATATATGACTCACCTGTAATGAACTTTGGGGGCTGCGTTATGACGGTGGTGTGGAGTGGGGGAACGTTGAAAATTAAAAACAAAAAATAAACAAAGTAATATAAATTTCGTAGTTTGATAATGATTACTTTTATTTTACTGTTAGTGCTGTTAATTGGATAAATGATGCTTCGCAATGTCTTTAAAATAAACTCATGTACAGATGATTCAACCGTTTATTAAATGTTATTTTTTTGAACAAATTTTGCATAAGTGGAGTAAATTTAACAAGAAACATACATTGATATATAGCGTTAAGGTGACTAACTAGCTAGTAGTTTAGATTTATATATTTATAGCTCTAATCATTTATATAAAGGTAAAATTTTAGGAAAATGATTAGATTAAAAAAAGGATATATATATATATATATATATATATATATATATATATTATTTCATTATAAAGCACAGAGTTTACTCTCTGCCTCAGCACATTCAGTACGATTACATTGAGTGTTCTAGCATAAATTTACCAAACATTATTACACAAAACAGTTAAATTGGTTTCTATTTCTCCCATTCATTTTCATAAAAGACATAAAAGGGAAAAAAAAGTTTAATATTGGTAGATTTCTCATATGAAGCTGTGTGGTTTAGTAACAGAGAGCGTTCGGTGATAACTTTGAAAGTATGTAACTGGTGAGATTTTAAAATTTAGGTTATCAAATCTAGCCAATTATGATCTTATTAAACTCATAAAGGACTTCACCATTTCTTACAATCACACAGTAACAGATAGGTTTGTATTAATATGTCTGGAAGTCTTAGACGCTCTTTTTTGAAAGAGTAGCTTAGAATGTATTTGCTGAGTTAATATGGAAATAACTGCAGCAAGAAACTATTTCAGAGAAAAAGTCAATTTAATTTCAGCATTAATATTGATGCGATCTTCCTTAAGGAGCGACATAATAAAAAATAAGAAATTATTAAAATAAGTAGATGTAGTAACTAATTATTTTAAGTAATCTCATGGGCTACTGTTCTTTACCTGAGATAAGTTTAATCGTAAATGTAATCAGGTGTTAGAAAAAATTGTATTTTTGTGTTTGTCCATGACGTTGTCAACGTACTTGACGATATTTTTAAAGATTTTGTTTTTGTGTTAATTACGTTAACTTTGAAACAGCTATTTAAGGAAAATAAATTAAATTTGGAATCCATTTAACTATTATAAAAATAAATACGCTGAATTTATTTATAACGTATTTCATGTAAATTTATTTGAAATACCGGATATCAAATGATTATTTGAAATCGCTATCTACTTTATGACAACGTAATTTTATATACTTTAAATATACATCGCCTTAACTTTACATAAAATTACTTTCATTCCATTAAAAGGTCCATTCGCTTGTGGAGTCTATAGGATGATAAATTAGTAACTGAATTTATCTGCGTTAACGATACCGGTTATTTAAATTTCCGCGTTGATGGCGTGTGAATTGGGCCAGACTGTTTTGGGATACGCGGAAAGTGAGAGCGGTTACGCCTTTACCATGTTGCAACCGCTATAGATGTCCATAGGGGAACTTTGGTTTGTAATTAAGGTGATTTGTGGAGATTAATTTTCGCAGATATAACTATACAAAGGGATCATTTAATGGAAAACCGTTTGGAAAACGCTGTTGAAATACATAAGCGAAATATACATAGGAAAAATATTTTATCACAAACCATACTGAATGTATTTCATATTATAATGTTACAAATTACTTTATTCAATTGTAATTATTATATATTAAATCAAATAATAAATTGTGGATGATTAGCGCAAGGTTTGAATAAATAACAGTTTAACTATTTTAAATGACTACATTTATGGTAAGCCTGATTTGCACGGAGAAATTCTACGGATTCAAGGGTCTATCGCACCAATTTTCGGACAATATTCAAAGGAAATAAACGATAACATATTATTTCATACATCAGCTGATTTTACTTTATAGGTTATATTGTGAACAACTGTTTTAACTCGTAAACTATATTACGTTTTTAATTGAATATCACTGTATTAAGTTAAAATGTTAATATAACATTTTTATATAATATTTTAAATTTATATAATCATATCATTTATTTTTATTTAGATAAACCATACTAAAGTCACTTACCCGGATTTAGAACAACTTTATTGCAGGCCATAGAGTAAGTGGTACGAATGCAGTATCTTATGTATGCATAGTTCAATATAATGGCAATAATGTATATATTTTTATTCTCAACTTTTCAGACAGTTACAAAAAATAAATAAATAAAATAAACAATATAAGTCCTTTTATACCCAAGTGTAACATATCAGTAAATGTTCAAGTGTTTTATTTGTATCACCAATATAATTAATTGTGTTAATATCTTCCCAATAATCATCTTTTTGGGAAATAAACATTTCTTATTTACAAGTATTTTTGGAATTTCAAACGCGTACAAGTCAACGACTTTGCAACACTGTGACAAAGTTCAAGGTGAGTGAAGGACATCTTCAACTTAGCGATAGATTTATAAATTTGCATACCTTTGAAGGTTAATCCTCCAACAACGATGAAGAACTTTAGACAGTTTTATGTCTTGGTGACTCATGGTAAGTCTGATAGTCGAAGTGAGACATACTCTACTTGTATTAAAAGTTTTATTTCATATTTAATCGTGTTTTATAGGCTTAACTACAATTATTTTTTTAAATATATGCCTTACCTTTTGTTAATTATTCTTTGAAACTGGTAAATCGATATACGTTTTATCTGTTAATTTTTTAAATGGACATTAAACCAGATGAGGAAGAAACCAATATTGCAATAAAATTCATTCGTCTTTT
This sequence comes from Prosapia bicincta, assembly GCA_036971475.1. NCBI lineage: Eukaryota > Metazoa > Arthropoda > Insecta > Hemiptera > Cercopidae > Prosapia > Prosapia bicincta. Next base: position 373,759,901 of record JBAIZL010000001.1, read on the forward strand.
AGACATTTACTATATTATAAAAATTTATTCCTAGATATATTATTAAAAATGTTGAGGAATGTTGATTCATTGTATGTTATTAAGTCGTTATCATATATACGATAGGAACACAGTTTATTATTGAAAAAATATATTATGTTATTATGCTATTATGTGTAGAACATATTAGCAATAATATACGACACAACTAATGCTAGGTCAAGGTCATTACAATATCAGAACGTTATCATTTACATTATCAACAGAGCCCAAACAAAAAATCAATTTCAAATTATTGAATAAATTAAATTTGCAATGGAAGAGCAATAACAAACAATGTAGTTGTTTGAGTAAGTGTAAAATATGATGCTGAAGTGGTAATATAAATGGATTTAAAAAACAGAGTTCTTAACATTTTTGAAAATGTGATAGTAAACTATCTTCAGTTATTTTACAAATTTATTTTAAAAATATGTATACAGGAATGTCAAACAATAGGAAAACACAAAAGGTATTAAATTAAGAAGATAATAAAAAATAACTTGAAACATTGAAAAAATGAAAAAAATTGATAAGATTTATGCAATGTTACAAAAAAAGATTAACATGAATGATCAAAGTAACCTCAAACTTAGAGATTATAAATTTAATTTTGTCATATTAGAATAAATATTGATGAACAATTGTAATTTATAAGAACAAAAAAGTTATTAAAAAATCAAGAACCTTCATTTTATATGTGTGTTGAATTTGTAATACGAATGGTATTGTTGTGCTCTGGAATTATACTCTTTTTGAATCGTTTGCTGTTGTATAACTACAATATAAACTTGTCTACGGCAATGTAAGTTGGAATCACTCATATGTATTTCTATTAATACAGATTCGGACATTATAATTAATTGTCTTGGTTAGGATTCAACACTTGAGTTCGCTGATGACATTTTGTGAAAAAATCATATTTAAATTAGGTTCGTAGTTTCTTCTAAAAAAAAAATTAAATAAATAAATTTGTACCCTATAATAGAAATATATTTATACAGGTAGCTATTTTTTGTTAAATACCTTATATTTTTACACCAGTTAAAGCGGTATAGTACAGATATTTTCAAAGAATATTGGCATGTTAAATGACTGGCTATATTTTTAATATAGCTATATCTTTTGCCACAGTTTTAGTACTATAATTTTTGAAACATAGTCCACGGAAACATTTTGAATTGGTAAAGTAAATAACGCCAGAAAAATATTGTCTGTACCACTTTCTTGTCCAATAAATGAACGCATTTACAATATAAAGTTAGTAAATATTACTACTATCGATACTTTGCTAAAAATACTTGAAGAGTCCAGGGGATAAAAGATGAGGTTCATTGTTGTTTTTAGATATTTAGGTAAAGGTTATTTCCTACACGTATAATATGGTAGTCTATTCGTTGCATGCATAAAATGTGACGGTACAAATTTATTGCAATCTATACCATTTACTATGAGTGTTGACCAATTGAATTTTCTTTCCTCGTGGATTTTAGTTCATTATAAAAAGCGAAACTTTACTCTTTTTGCTATACAAATTAACAACTTTTCGAGCTTATGAATTACGAAAATGTATGAAAAACTGAAAGAGTAAACCACTAGTAGCCGCAAAGGATGATTGCCTAATGCAATTAAAACGTATTGTTCAGTAAGTTTTTCATAAATTTACTTAAATTATAACTTTGGAAAGCAGTTAATTAGTGAAGTTAAAAGAAATATTTCATCCAATAATAATGGAATGGGTATTGATTTATTGCAAACGTTTTGTTTACATTTCCTTTAACTTTCTTAGGGTAATATTTTCGTAGCTAGTAGCAATGCCCATTACATTTTCTATTTGTTTTTATTTTTTTACCATTAAAGGAACCAAATTTATACGTGTTTCAAGTTGTCTATAAACAATAATTTATATTATTGAAATCACTAAATTGAATTTTGCAACACTTTAAAATATTATTCTAAATTTTAGATTTAGTTATATATATATATATATATATATATATATATATATATATATATATATATTTTCTCTACTAATTTGAGAGAAATGCTTTTTATTGCGCCTGAGAAATTATATAAATTAGCAATAAATTGTTGGAAGAAATTTATTTGTAATTTGTATTAAGTACAGATGTAAGGTTCCCTAAAATAATCATAGACAGTGTCCCAACACACTATCTTATCAGATAAAACATTTGTACAATCATATTTTAATACTGGTAAAACGTTCAATCCACTCTAACGACCCTGACGAAATCACATTATTAAAAAACAACTGGTTAATTTATTCAATTAAAAAAAGTGGTCCTATCGGATCTAAAAATAACTTCCTAAGATTTACTAATCCATAGAGTGGGTGATGATGGCAAGAGATGAAACGTGTTATTACAAACCATACTAACAAATCATTCTGACAGGTTGGAAAGAATGCTTCAATTGAGGACAGTGAATGGTCAGGAAAGTGACCTAACCTGTTTCGGGTGTTTATGGATTCCAGAAGGATCGTCTCTAGGTTAACCACTTAACAGTGACGTAATCGCTTTTACTTACTCGGTTAAAAAGTTGTATTGGTATCTTATATCTTTATATTTGTAATGCAATGATACAGCCTAGTTGGAAAAAAGCCACTCACCTCAAGTTGTTTTTAAATAGTTTTATTTATTATTTCTCAATACGAATAAGATTTAAAATCCATTAAATTTATTTAGAATTTAAACGACACTCAATTTGTAGCGATTGTATTGAGTTAGTTGTTTCTATTACAAAATACTAAAAATAGTTATCTGAAAATGGTTCTCAATTAGAATCGCTGTTGAATACTGACTCAATGTTAACTATAGTTATCTACTGAAATAGTATATACATCATTTCGCTGAAGAGATAATAGAAAACTCTAATAAGTGACAAAAGAGAAAGAAAAATCTAAATTTATTAGACACAAACGTTATATTTTAAAAATATAATACAAAATAAAAATTATAAAACTAATTACAATCATAAATGATTTTCAACAGAATGGGGAAATCCCCAAACATTATTTTATACTAGCAATTATGGTTTTTACCGAGTTTAGTGTTTCACATTATTCAGTATTTCTAAACCTTTCTAATATGTTTTTTTTTAATTTTTAGAATTTTTTGCATGTAGGGAGAATGAGTTTATTCGAAAATTTTAAGCATAAAGATTCTTTAAATTATTATAAATTGGGAAATATTAAAGTTATAAAACACGTTCAATTAAATAAGTGTATAAATATAATTGTTTTTGATACAAACAGAGATTTAAACTATCGATTATAAAATGCTTTCTATTCGATATTAGTAAGACGTCTTGATTGGATAGCTTTTAATGTGTTAAAAGAAAATAATTCATTTTTAATAAATTTCTTTAAATATAAATTATTTTAAATCAAAACTAAAATATTTTTTTACAATTTAGAAACCTTTTCCTATGTTGAATTTGAACGTATAGCGTATAAAAGAGAGAATAGATATTACGAACATTCAACGGTACTGAAATTAAGGCCAATTTAAAGTCTATAAGATTTTAAAAATAAATAAACCATATGTATTTCTTATGGTTATTGTTTTATGAGAAAATAGTAAAATATTGATAGCACAAATCGAAAGGGTGGGTTTTTAAAAGGTTTTAAAGTTAGAGAACAATCAAAATGAAATATGGCGAACGTACGAAAAATATCAAAATATTTTATACTGTGATCCTGAGGTATAATACAGTACTATTGAACTCTACACAGCTCTAGCTAGTTATACACAAGAAAGAAGCTATTACACTATAATTTTATTAGAAAACGATGATATGTAACTATTTAAATTTATGTAATTTTTAAAGCAATTTGTGATTTTGAAAATACCATTTTTTGAAAGTAGTACAAATTTAAATTTAATAGTAAATTAGTAATAAACACTACCTTAAACGAATATTAAAAATCAAAGTAGCTGTTTTTTGATTCCTTAAAATAACACTATGAAAATTAATACAAAATTATCGAAAAATCCAACCGCAAAAACTATTTACATATTCGATGTTATTTTTTTCTGTGCTACAATTTAAGAAATATTTATAATAAAGTTAACGTCTTTCGTGTACTAATTAACTTTATTTTTCAAAGTAAACTATTTTATTACAAATGCAAAAAAAAAATGTGAAACAAAGTGAAACTAATAAACAATAGCATTGATGTTCGAGAGTAATTTATTTATGGATATCATATTTATTATATAATTAAAATATCTTTATGGGTTAAAAACATTCCTTCTTTACCAAACACGAAATGTAAGGTACATATTACTTAATTTTAAAGTTACTGAGCAATCAAAATAGGTCTAATAACTCGCTTTAAAGTAATGCATTCTATGATTTTTAAACAGTCGATAATTTAAAAACTATTTTTCAATATTGGGTTATTTTTTTAATAATTATGTAACTAACTACAAAAATTTAAATTTTAAGAAATACGTCATCCCAAATAAAATATTGAGGAGCTCAATAACCCTTTCTTTTATAATAATTTTAACATTATGTCCTTTTAAAGTAAAACAATGTTATTAAAAATATTATAAAATTTTAAAAAAATATTTTAACAAAATAATATAGACCAACCTTGTTAATAAAATAAAATATTCAATACTAGTAATTTTTTTTTTAAATATTGATTTAAATTTACCAACGTGGTTTTGAATAAATAAAAAAGTATATAATGGCCTAATATTCAATGATTATATTATAAAATAATAATAAAAAACTGTGTCAAATCCAATCGTGTATGTGCAGTTTATTATGTTTTCGGATATTTCTATTAGTAGTTAAAATCGTTAGCAACAAAGAAGATTCGACTACGATTCGATTATATCAAAAGGGCGTATAATTTTATCAAAACACTGACTATATTTAGAGTTGTGTCCTAATAACTATAAGAATCTATTGAAGGGGTTGAAAAATTAAAAATGTGAAGGAAAATCACTTAAAGAATTAAATATTTTTACGGATTATCACATAAATCACTCAATGGGTCTTACAGAATATAAAACTTGAAGATATACATAAAAAAAGAAATGAATAATAAATATAAACGTAACCTACATTTTCGGTTTAGTTTTATGGTAGGAACACAGTGGGATTAAAACTTTTTAATTCGATCAGTAGAACAAAAATACCTTAAGTGATATTTGAGTAACGAAAATATCTAAAAAACAAATTGAAGTAAAATATTTGAATGGGCTATGAGTGCTTCACTATGGAAAACCTGCACCGCATGACAATACTTGCCGTGAGCTGCCTGTGAACTGGCCGCTTAGAAAGCAGTTATCGCTTTCTTCCCCACCCCTCTTCCCTCTCTCCTGGGATCAGTCTCCTCACCTTTGGCTTTTGGCTCTTTTTCCAATTACTCTGCCCGTCCAACCCTTTCCAAAGAAGAGTAACTCTTCCTTGATAATATACAATGTATAAGGAAGTACTAGTAAACTTTGTTGTGTAACAATCGTTTTTTCCATAAATTTAATTTCACTATAAGTATTTGCATTGTTGTAGTTTTGATTACATTGTTGTATATACATTTCCTTACATTAAAATAATTTTCTTTGATGTCGCGTATCGGATTAAATCGATTCTTAAAACTGTAGAGCGTCAACAAATATAAATATCTCAGTGTTATAAGAAACAGGAAAATGTACTCAAATGTATTCTCATATTACCAACAGAAGTGAATGTATCTTAAGAATTTACTTTCGAATTTTTATGAAAAGATTGTTACTTTTCAGAAATATTAGTTAACGGTTTTATTAAGTTGTGTTTGAAATTAATTACCTAAAGTATTTATATAATAAAATTTTGTTCTAGAAGAACAAATTTTTGCGATAGCAAAACTAATATTTTACCCAAAAATAATAATTTCTTTGGCAATCTCTAAAATTCCAATGAAAAATAATTGTTATTTAAAAAAATTTAAATAAAACAATCCAATATATTTAAAAACGCTGTCAATTTTATTGATAGTATTTTCGTTACTAAAGAGCCATTTTACTTTTTTATGTTCATATTAATTTAATTTTCGGTATTTAAGATATTAATATGGGAACCAGTATTTTCTTCATCAACGAAACTAAAAATAACTTTATTCATAAATAAACTATTTAAGTCTCAAGGTAATAAATTCACATAACCTAGTTTAACATTTCATACAATGATGAAATTTAGTCCTAAACTAAGTTATAACAGTTGCATAGTATGAGAGCTAGTGTTTAATTTTCCGAAAAGCCTTTAGAGTCATAGAACGATAACAAATAATTTTACAAAATTGAACAGCAAGGTACTTTTCAAATGTTTAAATATTTTAGTTGGTATAAATTATTATTATACTTGTTGAGTTTTGATAATTATTCCACAAACTGTTGTAGGCTTGTCTAAAAGTTTCACTTTTAAACAATGCAGTGTACATTTCTTAAAGCAAGGTTTGATTTGGATTTACGAAAATTCAAGGATGAAAAATGTCGAAAAGTTGAAAACAATGGAAAGTTAAAATCATTGTATAACATTGGATAGAGCAGAATAGCCTTATTTGGTTTTTCAGGAAAGAAGAGTTACACCCACAGTCGATGTCTGGTGGGGGTTTGTCGAGGAACATGTAAGTGAGCATTTTTTCTTCTAGAGAAGAAACGTCGACAAAGTTTAGTATTTAGGTAGACTAAACCCACAGTTCCCATTCAAAGACAAAGACAATCCTATACTTTCAATAGGATTGTGTCCTTCCACACACAAGTGGGACCATAGCACCTTGATGAAACGTAACTTTCAAAAAGATGGATAGACAGGAATGAACCTTGCTACCAGAATGCAAAGATTGGTCACCCTACGTGGAAAACATACCCACAAGAAATAACTGACTTAGTACACCTCAGCTAAATAATCGATTTAAGCAGTTACTGTCTCAACTACAAGGGATATGCTACGTTTAGTGTAAAGACTAATTTATTTTCTCCTAAATAACTTCCAAGCAAAATAGGTCCCCTTCCTATTAAAGTGTATTATTTATTAATATTTTTATTTAATGTCTTTTAATAACTATTAATGTTTGTATGTAGACTAATTACAGATCACAGACAATTTTGCTTTCTTAAAACAATCAAAGTTACGAATTTCTTTCCGAAATTAATTTTCAAGAGCTCAATTTTAATTAAACCATTACAAAACATAACCACAATTTCTAAAATACACCACATAATTTTGTAAATTTGTGATTTGACTTGTAAATTTGTTGATTTTTATTATGTTTTATATAATGTTTTAATATAATTGTTGTATATAATTTTTTAAATAGTAAGTTATGTTGTATAATTGTTTAATTGAAATTGAGCTCTTGAAAAGGAATTTCGGAAAGAAATTCGAAACGTTGAGTGTGTAAAAAAGCAAAATTGTGTGTGACCTGTCATTATAAAAAAATGTATTATTCATGCAAGTTTAACTATCCCAGATAGAGAATTTATTAATTGAATAATTTTTACTGTAGTCCTTTTAGATTTTATTTGATTACTAAATAAATTCATTACATTATTTTGTATACACTCTATAACCAATAGTAATTGTAATTACAGCAAAATAGTTTACGGAAAAACAATTCGGAAAAAAGATAAGGAAGCTAAGATAGAGGAAAGAAAGAAAGATACAATAACATCTAGAACACAAGAAGAGTTAGTTTTTAGTTAGAATTATGAAAAAAGTAAAACAAGGTTTGCACTTGAAAAGTATACAAACGTAATTCTAGAAAATGTTTGAAATAAAAAATATGAATAAAATTAAATGACGGAATCTGTAATTAACCTTGGAAAAGGTGCAGTAAGTTGGATTAAGACAAAGTTGTATACAAAGACCCATCCGGGTGGCCAGTTTGAGAATTTTTAGATACCAAACAAAAAATCTGGTGAAATTATATAGAGCTGTGAGAAATATTACTTGGAGAATGAAAGCGCCGCAAACAGGTGTGGAATCGACCTCATAATGAGTAAATGAAGAAAGAGAGATAAATAAGACCATCCGCAAGAGGTAAATTGTATCATGGAATAAAGAGTAAATGACAACATGAGGTAATCGAACGGTATTACAAATTTCGTTTTGAAATCGTGAAACTAAAATATCAATAAAAGTGATTTTATAACGTTCTCAAGGAATGTCAAGTAGTTAATTTTTGTTACGTAAATATTGAACAATATATATTTTTATCTCTTTGTGAGGATTGGTCTATTTCACAATTAACGCCTGTGACAGGTTAGACAAGAATTGCTGAAATAGATGTGGTTAAGGCAGAGGGGAAATAGATAAGGTTATGAAAAGGTTTTCGCAAACAAGCAAATGCTCTTGTATTGGAAGTATACCTTCCTCTACAACGGAGCCTAGGGTATTTTACTAACCGAATGATAGTTTACTTTCGTCCTGAATGCAACTTATTGAAAACACATTTACGTTTGAAATCTTGGTGTTATTTTATAGCAATATAACTATATTTTGATTTTATTAAGTATTTACCTATCTTTATAAAATATACCTAATACCCACTCAAGAAGAGTTTTAGATCATAAATTATTAAAGAAGATAGATTATCAAAAGATAGTCTTTCAAATCTTATGAAACTTGGTAGAGATCGAACAGAGAAATTGTGATTGAATAATGTTGTATATAAGATCATTTGTCTGGATTACGATGCGTCTTATGTGGTGAGACAAATAGTAAAGCATAAGCGAACATGACAATAATAGTAAAATGGATTAAACGTCACCCTTTCGGATTTTCTTTGAACATATTAACTACTTTGGACACAAATACGACTTTAACAACTTTGTGGACTTATTTGATAATGAGCCTAGAGGAGAAAGAGGAATTAACCTGAAACTACATAATAATCTAAAAAAAACAGCACACTATTAACATTAAACATAATTTAGACGAGTTATGTAATGGCTATTAACAATTAATATATAAATTCAAAACATCTAAAAAATAGTTTTTTTTCAAGTTTCATTTCAGTTTCATAATTTCTTCTTCATATATTTGAAAATGTTGATAACTTAGGTTTTTACCTAAGTTTGATTTTACTGAAATTACCTAGTAAGACTTATGACTGTTTTTTCTATGTAAATTAATAATTTCTTTTTTCTGCTTGTTGTTTTTATATGTTGTTACGGTTTTCAATTTTTGACAATATTTTGTTGGCTTTTAATTAGTTTATTATTGACTCTCAATACTTTGGTGGATATTATTGTATTAGTTTTATACTTTTAAAGTTAAAAACATTATTTGTTAACTTTATTGAATATTAGGTTATAATGATTTTGCTTTATAAATATTTTATAGCTTAGTTTAAACTTGATTGAAGCAACAAATATGTTGTCGAGACGTTGTCGAGAAAATAAATAATTTGATTTGACTCACTTATTAATCGTTATTGATTTTCGCAAAAGACAATTGTTAAATGTTTTTTTTAAGAATAAGTTTTTGTATAGTTTTAATCCATATAACATTAGAATGTAATGATGTAATGAGTTTAATAGGCTCACAACTTGTGCACTAATCGTGATAACTGAAAGTTGAGTTGATCCCTGGGTTGAAATGTCCATTCAATGCCTCCCTCCATTACGTTTATGCACGAATTCATTATTCTTTGGTGATTTGAAAATAATGTCCGACATTAGGGTTCTTCCGCTATATTTTCTTGTTTTGCACTTCGTAAATTAGGTTAGACAGTTTCATAACTGTAGTAAGCTTCAAGCAGACAGCTAAAAGGGATCATAAATAATGATTTTAGTAACCTTATAAATCATATAGACAAGAAACAAATGTTTAAAATATAATATTAAGCGGGAACTAACTATTTTAGAAAATTCAATGGCTAGAATAAATGCAAACACAACTGTACAGAATTATTTTATGGAAGTGTTATTATATTGTTTAATAAAACTCATTAACATATTGTTATTAGCGATGACCAGAAAATGGAACATTATGTGTATAACAGCAATATTATGTATTTATGTTCACTGTTTGTCTCATTTCTTACCTCATCAGAGCATTATTGGCTATATAAAGCAGGGCATTTACTTACATTTGTAACTGAAAGTACATATATGCCTATGTCTGGGATGATATTTTATATATTCTGTACTAAATCTTTGAAACTTTAAATATATTTCCTTTGGTGAACGATTTGTAACTGAATACAGTTATAATTTATTTTTTCCTTAATATTTTTAATGAATTTTCTAAGACTAAATCTGCTAAAATGTTTTCTAATATCTTAGTTTTGAGTGTATATACATCCTATTTCTCCTTTTTTTTATTATGGGCACTTGAAACATAAAAAAATATAATTCATTAAGTTTTTTTTTAAATCACGAAGTTGTATTCGTTTTAGAAAATGAAAAATTTTAATAAAAATATTAGAAATTTTATCACGTATTTAACAAAACAAATGGATAAATTAATAAGATTAAATGAATAGCGTTTCATTGTTCACACTCATTGATTATACGAGGATAAAAACAAAAACAAATTTACTTCAATTTTGTTCTTTTTCATCTTATTATTCAATGCATTTGGGAGGTGTGTAGTGTAAAACAAGTATTAGTTATGGCCGCCACTTATTAATTTCTATTGTTCCGTACATTAGTTTCCTTAAGTACGTTTACCTTGATATTTAGACCTACTTCAAATTTAGGTTTTTTTATTTTTCAACTTTTTTAAAAATAAGTCATTTAAAATTTTTTAGTAATAGGCCTAATAGTTTGATCAAAAAAAACATTTATGTACTTTATTTAAATATGAACAATATTATTATTATGTTTCATAGTTTTTCTTGCTAAAAAGAATATTGTTATTTACAAAGCAACAATATTTCAAAATCCTAACTGAAAAATTCCTATTGTTGAAGTACGTGATACATGAAATAAGTTACTTGTAAATTTTATAAGTGAAAGTTATGAGCTTTACAAAGAACAAAGAACCTAGCTTAGTATCATCAAATTTATCAGGAAATAAAACAAAAGTTTTTACTTTTAAACGTCCAAGAAAGATGAACTGTTAAAGGCAAAATAATGGTGGTTTGGATAAGTTATGTGGGTAAGTTTATCAACCAGAAATAAATCGGTACAAAATGTTTCATTAAGAAAGTCTTTTGTGTAATTAAATATATATCATCGTACGAGCTATAAAATACATAATGGTTTTATCGCTGAGCAAATAAATTTACAATGCATTGTATCTCAAGTCTGATTATAAATGTGACAAGACTTCTAAAAATATGTCTAGCACTGGGTAGATGATTGCAACTTACTGGGCTAAATACTTACTTGTGAAGCAATTAACGTTAAACCATTGACTTTTTGACAATCTTCCTAATAACGCATTCTGTTGTTCTCACTCTGGAAACGCAACCTGTCTACATATCTCATACAATTAGCATGCGTAACAATGTCTAATTAATTTATAGGTTTTCTATTGCGAAACTTTCTTTATTTAACTTCTCAATTAAGGGTGAGCGATCACTTTCACTTTTAACATTTTAAATAACAACTGTAGAATACTCAAACACAGTGTGAGAAATACCTCTTGAACTTTTAGACTGTTATGTTTCATAAATAAACCTTTTATTTATCATACTTGCCTTACAAAATAATGTTATTGAAACACGTTTTAATTCCAAGGTGATCCATAAAACCTGTACATTTTACACGTTTTATTGTTTTAATCCTAAAATGGACATGGAGGCAGTGTTTGGACCACAAATCTGAAATGGTTAACGTTAATGTAGTTAGGGAGTGACACGTGACTTCATAGGCCTGTTTAGTATCACCGATTTGAACTAACCTCAGGTCAGAGTTTGTAGATCATCCAGACTCGGCACCGCCTTAGAGCAGGGGTCCCCAACGTTCTAACAACTACGTTCAAGCTGAATGTTTTTGAAGATATTTAGTTTACCACCTTCACATGGGCTCTCTTGTAGAATGGAAGAAAGCCCCACAGATCATAATTTTTTTTGTAAATACATTTTCTATCAGAAACATGTTCATTATCTGTTTTATTTTTATTAAATAAGCAATACAACTATTTATTTATTGAATCACTTTTCCATTACTTTTTAATAACATCAAGAAAATAAAATAAAAATAAAACAATTACACACATTACAATTTTATTTAATACACATATCTGTACAAAAACATGTTCTATGATTTGTACAAAGATCCAAAAAAAACATACAAATAAACAAAAATCAACAAAGCTCAATGCATATTTTCATTAATGCTTGTTGCTATTTACTTGTGAGTAAGGAATCAATTATAGGAGTAATTGAACGTAATTTTATCCTCTAGTCCTCTTCAACACTTGTTAGTTTGTTGCTATATTTATTTTTAATATATAGTTCAGAAAAACCACTCTTAGTGAAATGACAATATAAGTTAGCTTTCCAGAAGAGCATTGGATTTACACCCGAACCAGAAGTCTATTAATGATTTCCCTTTAAAAATATCTATCACGGAACTGTTTTCTTTTAAAATTTTCCTGCAGTTCCAATTCATTTGGTAACTTTCTGTAAAAGTATTTCTGATCCAGTCAAATTTGCAATAATCTTCGAAGATATATTATTATAACTTTCTTGAAGAGCTTCTAAGTGCAGAGTTATATCAAGAAAAACATCTGAGTTTTGGAGATACATCAAACTTTCTTCCAAAATTATGACAGTTTAGGAAATGCTGAGACATTCTTCTCCTGTACTTGCATATATAAATAGCGCAACCTTTTTTCAAAGATTTTATTTTGTTATTGACTGTGCAAGGTATTGTATTTGCTCACTGAAGACTCAAGTGTTGAGTCTATAAAAAATGTCACATAGATATGCCAATCTTGACAACCATCACAAAACAAGTTTTTCATGTCACTATTGTTTTCACTCATAACCATTAAAACTCCTGAACTCAGTTCGAAGAAACGAGTGAAACGTTTCCCACGAAATAACCAAAGAGTTTTGAATTTACCACAAATAATATTCACACATCAAGGAGAATAATCTTAAATTGAGAGCCATAGCCTTTATGAGGTAATAACTTTCAAAGCATCTGATAAAACGGAGTCAGATTTTTCGGAAAGCTTTTAGCAGGTAATGCTTCCCGGTGGATTATCCCGGCATACAGGAGCAACTTTATTTTTTTATCTGCTTGTCCTGTGAATTTTCCTGTCATAGGTCTTTTTACATTTGTGCATAAACCAATACACCTAGACCAAGGAATGCAGATTTAGAGTACATACTCATCAATCTTGTTAAATTGATGTCCGCTGTAGTGTTTAATTCAAGCGGTTTGCAGAACAAAAGCTGTACTATAACTTCTTCATTATAATCAAATTGTACAAATACAAGTCGTTGTGCCATGTTTGTTATAACGGTGCTTTAGTCTACTTGAAGTTTTAAACACAGTTGACCATATTTGAAGACATATTGGAAATTCGCCCCTTTATTGTGTTGTTTGACAATTGTTTGTTTCAATTTCTCTGACTGCGTTTTCTCCTTTGAACGTTATCCAAAGCTGGCGCTAATAAAAGGTTCTTACCTATTATGTGAGGTTTCCATCTTCTGCAATCCTAAAACTAGTAAGGTAGAATGTCCGTTTCCAAACAAAAAACACATTGAGCAATGGGATTGCCACTATTTTCTGTGGTGGACTTTACAATTAAACCATACTCTAAGTGACTTTACAATCAAACCATACTGTAAGTAGCTCTCATCGTATTTACGATTTGCCTGAGCTGCGGTTTAGGGTTTCTTAATACTATCCTTTGAAGTCACAAGCTTCACCAGAAACAGCTCCATAGTCTATTATGGAAGCACAACAAAAGCACACCCAACAGTTAGCGGTGCTCAACACAACATTAAAACGTTATAACCATCTGTTCTCGTTGATTTAAACGCTCACTCTGCGAGGCAGATGAGGGGATGGTCGGAGCTTGATTGGCAATTTAAGGCCATATGACGCGTACCACCTGAAATCTTTCCGCGCACCATCAGTGGTACGATACTACCTGTTGGGAAACCCTGCCTTAGATGATTAAGACCTACAGACTTCCAAGCGCAAATGCACCTGCCTACCGGCCGCTGAAAGGTTTCCAGGTCTCACATACTAAGTCTTGGCCTACAAAACTAACATTTTTTAAACGGTTATATTTAGATACTTTTTACTGATATTTCGTGTATTCTGCCTATTTATTCTTTGGAATTATGAGTAAAGCACGACGTTGTTATGTCTGTATTCAATGTAACTTAAAAAATATAAGAAATCAATACTCAATGATTGTTACCTTTTTACTGGTTTTAGTAATGGCGTATTACGTCGTGTTTGAACTATATTTCCAACGAACAATAGACCTATGTAGAGTGAAAAAATGTCAGCAAAAATTTCTTAAATGTTAGATAATAAATAATGTTAGATTTTATATTAAGGGCTAGTATGTGAATCACCGGCAGAGGGTAGGCTAACAGGCCGGATTAGCACGTGTGTGTGTGTGTGTGTGTGTTTGTGTGTGTGTATGTGTGTGTGTGTGTGTGTGTGTGTGTGTGTGTGTGTGTGTGTGTGTGTGTGTGTGTGTGTGTGTGTGTGTAGGTGTGTGTGTGTGTGTGTGTGTGTGTGTGTGTGTGTGTGTGTGTGTGTGTGTGTGTGTGTGTGTGTGTGTGTGTGTAGGTGTGTGTGTGTGTGTGTGTGTGTGTTTGTGTGTGTGTGTGTGTGTGTGTGTGTGTGTGTGTGTGTGTGTGTGTGTATGTGTGTGTGTGTGTGTGTGTGTGTGTGTGTGTGTGTGTGTGTGTGTGTGTGTATGTGTGTGTGTGTGTGTGTGTGTGTGTGTGTGTGTGTGTGTGTGTGTGTGTGTGTGTGTGTGTGTGTGTGTGTGTGTGTGTGTGTGTGTGTGTGTGTGTGTGTGTGTGTGTGTAGGTGTGTGTGTGTGTGTGTGTGTGTGTGTGTGTGTGTGTGTGTGTGTGTGTGTGTGTGTGTGTGTGTGTGTGTGTGTATGTGTGTGTGTGTGTGTGTGTGTGTATGTGTGTGTGTGTGTGTGTGTGTGTGTGTGTGTGTGTGTGTGTGTGTGTGTGTGTGTGTTTGTGTGTGTGTGTGTGTAGGTGTGTGTGTGTGTGTGTGTGTGTGTGTGTGTGTGTGTGTGTGTGTGTGTGTGTGTGTAGGTGTGTGTGTGTGTGTGTATGTGTGTGTGTGTGTGTGTGTTTGTGTGTGTGTGTGTGTGTGTGTGTATGTGTGTGTGTGTGTGTGTGTGTGTGTGTGTGTGTGTGTGTGTGTAGGTGTGTGTGTGTGTGTGTGTGTGTGTGTGTGTGTGTGTGTGTGTTTGTGTGTGTGTGTGTGTGTGTGTGTATGTGTGTGTGTGTGTGTGTGTGTGTGTGTGTGTGTGTGTGTGTGTGTGTGTGTGTGTGTGTGTGTGTGTAGGTGTGTGTGTGTGTGTGTGTGTGTGTGTGTGTGTGTGTGTGTGTGTGTGTGTGTGTGTGTGTGTATGTGTGTGTGTGTGTGTGTCGGTGTGAGGCTCGCTTAATACTCTTCCTTACTTCTGAGTCTAGATATAGTGGATTTACAAAGTTTATCAGCTCTGAGTTCAGTGTGTTACGGACAAAACAAAACATTGAGCACACTAATTATTCAAAAGTTTTTTTTTTAAACAGAGTTTATTTCAATGCTTTTAGGCCAACAGTACGGCTAAGTAAGCAGTACGACTACAGGATTTAAATGGCTACGCAATAGTAAGACGACATGAACAGGAATGCAACTAGAACAACAAAATTACGCTCCAGTAATATAATGAATGCAAGCGCACAAAATGATTACGTTAACACCTCGACTAAACTGGACTAACCGAAGGCGGTTTTTTTAAATTATCATAATTTTAAAAATATTTATCATTATATTATGAAACTTATTTCTTCAGTATAAAAATATTTTTTTTCTTTTAGTAACGCATTCCACATAAAATACAAATAAATTTCGAGCAACCGTTTTCCATTTCCATTTTTTAGAATTTGTCAATATTTTCTACAGTGGTAGGGTATATATTCATTTCCTAACATAAATATAAAATTAACTTGAAAGTAACCTACAGTTTTAAAATTTATTACAACTGAAATTTATCAATTGCATTTATTATCAATTTTTCTCAATAAAGACACATAAAACACAATAAAGTTTTATGCTTTGGTTAAGAAATGTATAATTTATTTGATTTAGGGTTGGACTGAAACACAAAAATGTGCAGAATACCTGTACATTCTGTTAAATCAATTGTTCTCAAACCCACTGAAAGACTATGTAGATCATGATTAACAATAAAGTAATTTCAAATAATAAAGCTTTATTTGTCATTTTGGCATGTTATAAGCCTTTTTATTTTGGTTTACTTTTAAACATGTAATATAGAAAATATGTATTCCTCTTCATTAGGCATTATAAAACTGAGTAGCGGACTCAAATGTCAAATATAGATATTTGTGTCACAATTAATAAAGTTAAGGAACATATCTTCAACCAAACCTATTTTTAGCAACTGAAGTATCGATTATAGTTATAGATTCTAGACGGTAGAAACATGACCTCATTTTAGAAACAAACTCCTTTATGAATCATTTCGAAACGTCAATGAAAACGTCAAAACACCACTTTGGAAAATTAACAAGTGACACATAGGCTATAACGTCGTCATAGTAACGGATCAGAAACAAAAGTTTAAAACAATGAATTACTCTACAGTCTAATAGAACTATTCTGTTTAACAATGTCACCAAACGTTTCATGGAGTTTCTCTCCGATTGCAGTGATGTCGGTTTTCTACGGCATTTCGGGGGTGTCGGTGAAGGAACAGTGCCGGAAAGAGCTTTACGCTTTGTTCACTATATTTCTGGCTTGCTTATTTTTTCTGACAAGTGCAGTGGCCATCCCCAGTAGGTGGATTGATTCTGAAGGAATTAGCAAATGGTTTTCCATAGCAGTTGAAGCTTCATTTCGTGTCAGTGGTTTCTATACATTTTGGAGAACATACAAAGAATCTCCTATCTATCTCCGTATCTTTGAGGCTCTGATTAGGGTCGACGAAAGGTTACAAAGTTTTGGGCATTGCGTTGGTCATTGGAAACACAGAATATACGCATTCCTGCTTGTGGTCACAAACGTAGCTTCAATAGTAGGGTACTCAGCTGTAACAAATGTGGCACGTTTCCTAGACAACTCTGTGGTTACCTACGTCGTTCATCTAAACTTTTTGCACATGGTGGGCAGGATATGGGCAATTCACTTTGTCTTCTGCTTTCTTCTTCTGACCATCCGTAATCGCATGCAATTGTCTGGAGAATGTTTAAGGGACCTAAAGGAAACCCTGCATAATGATTCACCAGACAGTTGTATACTCCAGGTACTCCCTCCTGTAGAATCTACTAGTGCACCATTAAGATCAGGCCATGAAATTCAAAAACAAAATCTAAGAAACATTGAAAAGCATTACAAGGAATTGTTTTACGCTTTGCGCTATACTGTAGATTATTACAATGACAGTTTTGTCACCTACTTTGTGCACGAGGGATTTTTAATTGTTGATCTTTTGAATCGCTTCATCGATGGAAGTATCACAGTTCCTGTGACTCTCATTATTTGTTCTTCTCTAGCAATGTTCTTAACCATTCTGTGCTGTATACTTGTAGAATCAGAAATACGACAAACAAGGCAAGATATTCTACACGCTCTACAAACAAATCAATGCAAGAGCTTACACAAGCAGTTGCGGATTATGGGCTACTGGATTCAGCACGAGGAAAGTGTAATTTCTTGTGGATGCTTTGATGTAAATATGGGGTTGATTTCTCTTCTTGTGAATGTTGGTAGCACGCTTTTTTTTGCTGTATATCATGTAAAGTAGATATTGGTCATAGACAAAAGTCAGTTTTGAATTTAATGTGTATGATTTGGAATTAAGTTTAATAATAAATTTAGTTTAAAAACATAATTGTGATATTTTTGAATTTCGTAGTCCATTACGTTCGGTGAATCTTATTAACCACTTAAACAATAGTTTATGAACAATAGTTAGGATAGTCATAAACTATTGTTTAAGTGATTAATGATTATGATAGTTTTCAAAATTATTGTTTCAGTAATTACTTTTAAATTCCAGAAAAAAACTACATGTGAACATATAAGTAAAAGATTACTGTATTTTTAAATAATTGGCCTGTTTTTTGAGGAATAATTTCAAAATTATTTTTGGTTCCGTCACAAAAGTTCGTTATTTAAACATACTTTCTCTATCGCTTACGCTGATCATGGGTTATTTACAGAAAAGAATATGAATCCTTTATATTCATAAAGCAATTAAGTTGAACTATGTTAAATTATTATTATATATGAGTTATGTTTTAAAGATTAAAATTTCCCAAGATTGGATACCATTGGAATTTTGGTGAGTAAGAAGAATAATTTGTAAAATAATATGTTTTAAAAACCGAATTATATTAAAGAATATATTATATAACGATATATTCTATATACAGAATATAAAGCAATATTTTACAATAGAACCTTGTTTTATCAAAGAGTAAAATGCTCTTGATTTAAATACTCTTAAGGAAATTACATAGTGTATCATTTATTTTATATGCAGTCCTAAAGAAATCAACTTTGATAACAACAGGTGTATATATTACTAAAGGGAAACTGTTGACCTCAAAGAAACCCATTCTTAATTTTCGTCTGAATGTTAAATTTAGTGATGTTGTCACGCTTTACTATATAATTTGTGTGAAAAATTAAACATTTTTTTCAATTGAATGTTTGTGTTTCGTGTACTTGAAATATTCATTTCTATATGTTGTTTTCAACTTTCAACTCACTATTGTAACATTTAAGTTAAATCAATTGGACAATGTAACACTATTAATAGTTAAGTTTTACAGCTATTTAAAATTAAACATTACACATTTACATGGTTATGTTTAGTGACAAAATCAATTAACACACACACACACACACACACACACACACACACACACACACACACACACACACACACACACACACACACACACACATACACACACACACACACTATATCACTGACACTTTAATGTACTTGAAGAAGAATCTTATTAGGTATATATGCGAGTCGACTTTCGAAAACCATAATTACCTGTTCTCATTTTCGAGGTTGATCTGAGACTCATATACAACAGACGTAAACATTGATGAGATGTATAAAATAGTATTAGCCAATCGTGGAATCACCGTTAGAGAAGTTACTGAGGACCTAAACATATTAATCGCCTTGTGCTATTTGATTTTACCAATGATTTGGGCATGAACAGGTCACTGCGAAATTCGTACAGAAATTGCTCAATTTCGACCAAAAACTTCAACGCATTAACAATACTAATGATGTGTTGGATTCAATCTGCAACCACCCAAATTTGCACTATTGTGTCATTCTGGATGATTTTACTGGTGACGAAACATGAATTTATGGTTATGGATGCTAAAGCTCAATCATCCCTAAAGCTGCAGCACGAGCCAAGACCGAAAAAGCGCGCCAGGTTCGGTCGAATATGGAAGTTTTACTTATAGTTTTCTTCGATTGCAGGGACGTAGGGCAAAATGAGTTCTAGTCACAGAGTTACGGTGAATAAGGAATATTGCCTGCAAGTTATGCTTTATTTTCAATAAGTAATCCGCCAAAAACGTTAGCATTTATGGGAAATCCAAAATTGCCTTTTGCACCACGACAAAGACCCTGCTCGCACATCGTTACTCGTGGGCGAAGTTTTGGCAAAAAAAAAAAAAACACTAATGATGCCGCAGCCACCGTATTCCCCAGATTTGGCCTCCTGTGACGTTTTCTTGTTCCCGAAAGTGTAGAGGCCCATGAATGAAAGGACTACGCTGTGCTAAGATTGATAAAGGTTGCACGGAAGGAGCAGCTGAACATGATCTAAAAAAAAGAGTTTTGAAGTGATTCGAGGATTGAAAAAAACGTTGGCACAAGTGTATATTATCTAATGGGAATTAATTTGAAGTAGAGAATATAGGTAGC
This sequence comes from Prosapia bicincta, assembly GCA_036971475.1. Taxonomy (NCBI): domain Eukaryota; kingdom Metazoa; phylum Arthropoda; class Insecta; order Hemiptera; family Cercopidae; genus Prosapia; species Prosapia bicincta. The sequence continues at coordinate 373,780,025 of JBAIZL010000001.1, forward strand.
CATGAATAAATTAATAATTTTTGAAAAAGCACAAAAGTTGCTATACTTTTTGAACACGCCTCGCATACCAAGTAAGATTCTTGTTTTTAGTATATTAAAGTGTAAGTGATAAGTGAATTAATGAAAACGGTGTTGCAAAGTTATACATACATATATATATATATATATATATATATATATATATATATATATATATATATATATATATATATATATTAATACATGAAGGATTTTTCTTATACATTTATATTGATTGTATAAGAATCAAAGTTTTGTTTTTGTTTTTAATTCATTTAGGTTTATTAAACTATACCTTCTTACATACTACAATAATTATATGGTGCTAATGTAACTATTCTCAAAGCATTGCAAAGGTGGTAGTAGAAACAGTATAGTAAATACCTAACATATGTCTTTGAGATGTTATTGTTTATGTATGTTTATTTTTGAAACATTATAAGTACAATGTATTACCTGAAGGGTTATGTCACTTATATTTTGAAAGCACAATTGTATTAAAAGATTATAATTAATCTTTTACCTAATTTTGTAAATACATACGAGTTTTATTTATCCATAAGGAATCCATAGAAATACCATTATTGTTCAAGAAACTTTATATTGAAATTATTTAGTTCCAAACATCTGATGTTAAAGTAATAATTATGAAGTATAAACCAGTAGACTAATATAACCCAAAGAAAACCATAAATATATCCCTCCTACGCAGAAAGGAATAAAAAAACGTTTGTTTGGAGTATTTGTACATGTAGATAAAATGTATTTGTAAATCTGACATGGGTAAACCTAATAAAAATAATTTGCTAGAAAAATGTCTAAATCTTTATATGTCTATTCATAATAAATAAATATTGTCTATAATTATAATATGAAAAATGTATAATAAAACGGTGTATAAGTAAGACGACCAAACTAATTATTATAAGAAAACCTACTGACCCAATCATCACCTATCTACAAACAACTATGGCTAGATAAAAACACCTACCAATGGTTTTATCTGAATTGTGACACTGGTACATATATAAACTGCATATCGTATTCATAAATTGTATGGGAAAGTAAAGAAAAATGGAGAAAATACATTACAATATTAAAGTAATATAACATCTTGTAGCTACGAATATTAATGATGCTATGTTTTTGTTGAATCAATATTAGTAAATGTTTTCCACCTCATTATGCATTGTGTTATGTATCGCATCACGTTGATCATGTTTACACTTTCTAGCTATTTAAACGTGATGTACCATTGTCAAACCAAGCGCGTAATGCCGGAGGAGAACATGTTTCCTTTCACGAGCATGAAATTTTGGTAAGCTCGTTAGGCATTTCGGTCTAATAAGTTGCTTCTTTATTGATATTTAACGATGTTCGGTTTCAAAAGACCATTTCAAAATCATTTGTTAGTAATAATCTCAGATTTGGATAGTAATTATCTCGTTCTGTTGTTTACAAAGTAGTTCAATAATTTCCTGCTGTGTGTATCAGAATAGTGGGGACAACGTTTGTTAAAATAACCAAGGAATATTGTTTCTAGATGGTCCAATACTTTTTTGTTAGGATGTCGGAAGCAAGTAAAATATCCGAAGGTGGATTAATGTTTAATGGACCGGATGTATCGTGGTGGGACGACATCGAAATGACTTTCCTGTTGAAACTACAAAGACAGATGTGACTCCATATGTTATGTTATCGTAATAAACATATCTGGTTCAAGAAATTGAATATTTGGTATGTTGTCCTGTCCTTGGTATTTTTGCCAACAGGTTTCTTCTTTATTTTCTTAAGACAAAAACAAAATAATTTTAATATTTCACGCCCTCAATTTGGGAATATCATCATTCACCAATCAATTCATTATCCTTCTCATCTCTAATGGTCTAATACTAGAAATAGATAGGGCCTACACCTGTTACTATGCCTGCAGCATATTACTCACCTAAAATCACATCATCTTTACATCTATTCCATTATGGAATGACGTGTTTCTCTCCTTCAAACAAAATGTAAAGTCTTTAAATAATTGATTTTTATGTGGTGATAATCTGTAAAAATATTTGAATCCATTATACAAAAATTCCAACGGGAACTTTTTCAAATTACAGACCTGTTACTATCCCTTCCTTTCTGATGTGTTCGCTGTTTCTAACACAGCCATACACACGCACGCTTGAAGCCTGCACTCACGAATGCACGGATAAGAATGCTTACAAACTAATATAACCAGTTCTGGTTGGTTACAGAATAGTGAATATTTCATAGTGTGAGTAGCTTTGCTTTACCGCATGCCGACTCAAAGATCAATGTAACTCAGCATCGTGTATGTGTCGTAGCTAAGTCTGGAAAATCAACTTTTACTTTGACTTTCTCATCCACACGTCCCCTGAATTTATTGTTAATCATTCAACTTATTAATGTTTATAATAATTCCTGGTCTCTATCGGGTGTTTGCAAAAATCTATTGAGCAAAGTTTAAAACACTAAAAGTTTGGTTAGGTTATAATTTCTTTATGCGAATATTTCACAAAGACTTATCCAAGCGTTTTAAAAAGTAGCCGGTTATTACATAAAAAGATAAATATCAATTTTTTATAGATATTTTAAGCAGCGAAATGACTATAAAAGGATACAAATCAATTTTAACCGACTTCAATAAAAGGAGGTTGTGTATTGGACTCGTATGGTTTGTTTGTTCTACATAAATTTTGGAGATACTGAACCGATCAAAGTGATTTGGTTGAAAATGAAAGTGAAATGCCACCCTCCCTCCTCACATCCCAATCAATCTGATTTGGAGGCAATAATACATTATTTTAACATGTGTGGGAATTTCTTTTTAAACAAAGATTATGAATTATAAAATAACTAAAAACCAATTGTTAACACAATCAATGCCATGAAATGAAATTCGATTACAATGTAGTTAGCATTTAGAGATCACATCTCTAAAAATAAAGAAAGAACAGACTTAAAAAAAAGAACACGAATATATAACTTTTACTTACTCAAAAGTAAAAAATAATTTTCCAAAAACGAAAACATATAAACTTGTTATGAGAGTATACGGAATGATAATTGATCTTTGTTCTGGAAAGACCATACAATATCAGATTTTGAACAATACAAAATATGTGATTGCATAGATATTCAGATATTCTGATTGCCTACAATTTATCCTACTTTGATTGATTTAGAAGTAACGTGATTATAGTAGTGCATATAATTATAAAAGATGTTATTTCCTTAAATCTTTTGAAGCATAAATTTAATAAATTTCTTATATCTGTAAAATAAATCTATGGAAGAAGTTACTGAATAGCTATTGTTTGTATAATAGTTTGTTAATCTATATGCCAAGGTGCTTCATCATCATGTAAAATCATTTTATTTGTCTCGTTCAACAGCCTATGTTAATTGTGAGTCGAAGTACAAACTTTAATTTGGTGTGATAATAAGCTTAAGATAAATTATGTTTTTTTTAAATAAAAAAATATTTTTTACTTTCTAATAAGTAAAAATTATACATTTGGGTAATTTTTTATAAAGTCCGATCTGTTAAAAAAAAATAATAATAATTTATATTTTATTTTTAGGCTAAGCGAATTAGTTTGGATACAATACAATCTGGGTAGCTTAATTAATTAGAAACAAAATTAAAAAATCATAATTACAAGTAGAGGAACATTCTAACAAAAGTTCGGTGCTACATTGTATCTGGAAATATTATACATCACAAAATAGTGTCTTGCTTACACACGAAAAGAAAATAATCCATCTGAAACATATCACTTTATAATAGTTGTTATACCAGATTTTTTATACTTACACCAGATTCTTTCTACATTGATTATGACTTACAGTTATATTTATAGAAATGTTTAAATATGAAATCACTATTCAAATATAAATTGGAAAAAGGTTTTGAAATTCGTGATAAATTAATTGAGAAATATTTTAATAGTTTGTCTTCTAGTACTACGATCTTACTTTAGTCTCGTTTTCCTAAATGTTTTCTACAATTTTAATACTGAAACTCATAACATTATTTTCTCTCAACAGAGAATATACACAAACAAGTAATTATTTAGATTTACAAAGAATATACAGAATAAAAAAAAAATCTACAACGTCTAAAGAAGGAAATGGTTATATTTACATTTTCTCTCAAGACGGTGGTTTATTCAAAGCTCAGGAAAGCATACCAAACGATATAGTCTACTTGGTAAATTTACTCGTGACCACTTACTACTACTTAATCTCATGACCATTTACTAAAATGTAAAAAAATAGAGAATAAATAAGAAAGTTCTGAAGAAAATGAAAAAGGATCACAAAGATATGTAATAAATATTTTCCTGTGTCTCTAAATTTTCATTTGTAAGTAACTACTACAAAACGTAAGGAAAGGTTATATACCAAGTAACACTTTACATAAAATTATTTAATGGATTTCTAAAACAACCAAAACAAGTAATATAAAAGTCAATTCCTACTGAGGTCCACAAAGACCAATTTTATTTTAGTTTATTTTATTTTATAACTACAATTTATGATAAATAGACCTATAAATTATAATTGATTTATAGGCCTATACATATGACATAATAACAATATAAGGTTCCAAAATAGAAAGAGAGTTTCCTTGCAATTCCATTTTCCTGTCTATACAGTATATGGCGTTGTTTGTTACTATACTATTGTTTTTGTTTGTTACTGTTTAATATCTTATTTTTTTTCTAATTTATGTAGCTGGTGGTGATATATAATTCCTCATTATATCCATCTCTTGCATGACTTCATTGTTGTAAGGAACCTATCTTTTATAATTTCGTATACATTATTAGGTAATATTTTTCTAGTTGTGGAAACGTTTGGTTCAGAGACAAAATACTGGATTTCAAACATGTAGTCATTCAGTTTGAATCCGACAGAGACATCTGCTTTTTTTAATATTAGTATTTTAATAAATATTTGAACAAAAATGAGTTATCATTAAATCTCATGCACTACACGTTAAAAAAATGTATTTGAACTTGATTGGATGAATAAAAACGTATTTTATCAACGATTGAAAATTTGTACAAGATATATATAAGGATAGTGTGAGCTAATACAAGGAATCGAAAAATAATAGTTAGGCCTATACAAAACCGAGCTACTCATCACCAAACAAGCCATCACAAGATCCATCAAAAGTTACCAAACATTACGCAACCTAGTATGGTGTCCATTATTTATTTATGTAATCCCAGTCTTAAGCTTAGCTAAACCTAATTAGCATACGTTTATTATCTGAAACACTTGCTGCTAGGTTTGACACAGATTAACTTGCTGTGCCGAATGCCAAGTAACGGAGTGGTACATTGTTAGCGCTAGAGATGATCTTATTTCAAGCAAACATATTCTTATCACGTGTTACACTTGCATAATCCTGAAAACTGAAGAACGGTTAAATACGTGCTTGCAACACGACACATGAAATATGGGAAAGCGTATTTCTAGGAGTGTATGTGTGTGCTCGTTATAAGCATTAGTAAAGCCAGTAGCTCAATAATGTAAGCAATACCCCTTTAATAATTCCAAAATATATTTTATAACTTCATAAATTAGGTGTTGTGTATAGTTGAAAGAGAAACCATAAACAAGATAAAATTATATAGTTTTATATTTTACTTTAAAGTGTTACAGGAAATTAATTAAAGAAACGAGAGCGTTACAGCTTATGAAATGTTTCGAGCACATCAGTTCTGATTGAGAAAGAGGCTAACCGGATGATTATGTAACTGTTTAGCCTACTTTTGTTTGCAGTAATTTGATGGTCCGACCGGCGACAGCTTCGGGGGATTATTTGCGGGCAGGCTCTAGTTCAACTTTGCCATATTGCCAACTGGAACTGATATTAAGTTAAACTTGAAATCCTATTCACTGTAATAACATATTAACGCTATTTGTGGTTTCTTCTGGTACATAGTTGCGGTGTGTACGATTTCTTTTATAGTACGTTTGATTTTATAGAAGTTTTGTAAAGGTTTTTTTTATCACCTTATATTTTCAAATTACAACAGCTATGTCTTCGGTTGAAATATAACTTGATTTATTGTTAAAATTATATATACATTTAGTTTCAATAAAGGAAAAAAAATTGTTTGCCTAATAAGCATCAACGCAATCAATATAATGTAGGAAAGCAATATTGTGTTACGTATCAATATGAAACAACAAAACCCAACGCAAAACATTGTACTGACGGAAGATTCTTAGAATATATATTCTCGTAAATTATTTACTTAAGAACAGGAATGGGCATTATAAAAACACCTATAAATCAAAACTAAATTCTCCTAAAATCAATAAAGTTTAAAAAGTGCAAACTAAAAAATATTTGAAATGCAACAAATATTTTAAATATTTCCATGTGGCAACGAATGATTTTAAATACAACAATAAACTTTTAAAACTTAATTATTGTCGATGTGATGTCAAACACACGTCAATTCAAATGTTTCAGAATGTCATTAGTCAATTATAAAAGCCGACATGGAGCGTCAAAAATAATTTAATGTGAATGTTTAATGCTATTATCAATATCGTATTACTGTTGTTTATTGAAAAAACAAAACTGCAATGAAATTTCTTCGGAAAAAACGTGATTATTTGAATAGAGTTTATTTTTATTACATAACTAGGGTTTCGTAACTTAAAAGTGTTCCTACAATGAGAATTTTATAGCACTTAGAAGATAAAATTTATATGATCCCATCAGAATCTCAAAAGTATATCAGGCTTACATTTAATTAGATTGTTTTGACATATTTAGGAATATTTTGTTTAATTATTCAACACCTCATTCCAATTGTTTGCCTCACAACCGATTTGGTAGTTTCAATGCAATGTACCCTAATGTTTTATTATTTCAAGTATTCTAACTACTGATTTAAGGTAAGTATAAAAATAAAGTATTGATAGCCGAAGAGAAAACATTGAAACAAGTAAAACTAGCTCTAGGTTTGCCAACATAAATAGAGGCAATCTAGAAGGAAGTTTACAGAACCGTAGGAAATTAGTCGGTTGCCTCAGCTCCTTGTTGGAACAAAGGTTTACTGAAAAAATACTAATAATTGATTTGGACTCGTAGTTGCAGAATCTGCTCCGTGTTATAGTACCAATAGACGACTCAATACAATCGATTGTTGTCACGCCATAGTGTGCAAGAGACTCACAACTTCAACATATCGAAAATTAAAAGATTGGAAACCTTATGGAAGGAACAGAGAATGCAATGAATAAGTTCCACCAAAACGTTGGGGAGTTTTTTGTAGCTTCGTCCACAACAACGTATTTGAGGATACTCAAAAAGGCAAACGAGACGCTTATGTAGAAGGATTCTTCCGGAAGGTGGAGTATGGCCAAGACGTTCTTTTTGTGACGGACTGTAACTATCGATATTTAGTGACGTAGACATCATATGAGGTGGTGATACAAGATTCAGTTGGAAGATTTTAGTTGTATTTTGAGATGATGCGTCTGTTTAATCGAACAAATGTGTTATGCCATATGTCTGTGTCATAATATATATATATATATATATATATATATATATATATATATATATATATATATATATATATATATATATTGATATATCAATTACGTTCTCCATATGGATAAAGATAGGATCTCGTTATGGAACATTAATTCCTTCCCGACCCCACGATAAGAATAAATTTATCCTTTTCCTTAATCCTATTTACGTTTCAACTTATCGAATGATGAAGGTCCATTTGTATTTCTGGTTTTAACAAATAATTATAAAGGAGTAAATTTGTCAACAGTACTGACATAACCTATAAACTCCAAACGTTTGTGGTATAAAGGCATGCTTTCATATAAAGCTTACAAGCATGTTCCTATGTTGGCTGAATTAGTACTCCCATCTTCTTATAAAACCTTCTGAAGTGGTTTGTCAGTGTTTTATTTACATTCTGAAGAAGCTTTAAATGGCCGTTAGCTTTACCTGCTTTGCATTAGTGAAAAGGGAAACCGGATTGGTAGGATTTATAATACCTAGTAGCAAGTAGCTGTAGTAAATAAATTTACTTCAAACTTTGTAGCACGTTGTTTATCTACGAGTCCTCTGTGTGTGTGAAATAAGCACGGCACTTGTTAAGGGAACAGTTTACAACGTTTTACTCGGGGAAAGTTCCAATAAGGCATTTATCGTGATGAAAGATAAGTGAAATTGACACTTGAGACAAGTGTTTTTTTCGTATCACACAACCCATTTTGCAAAATCTCTTCTTCCTTATATCAGTTAATCATAGCAGGTGTTACATGATGTAATAGGTAATTTTGTATTGAAGTTTCATTCTTACTTTATCGTAATTAAATACTGTAGGCTAGTTATTTGTTTTAGAAGAAATATGAGAATTGGAGCAAGGGTTTGCATAATTAAATATATTTGAAGAATGGACAACAAAAACAAGCAAAACCTTTTGTTATTTCATCTAATAAATATCAAGGTTTTTACGAGTAAGTTAGAGTAATAAAATGATTCATCTAATTACTACTCAATTAAAATTATTGCAATGGTTTAAAAAAAAAACATTTTGTGAACTCTACATTAGGCCTACATGTTTAATAGACAATTACTATAAATCTTACCGTAACCTGAATTTTCCAGGACAAATTAAAGATATTGATCATAAGTTTTATGATAATATAAATCAGTTTTATATTGTATGTTCGGTAAATTATTTAAACAAATATCATTGTTAAGTGGTAGAAATTTTTTTTATAACGGATGTACTGCAGTGGCCGCTGCCTCTCCGTCCCCAATTCCCAATTTCTTCCGTTATACGTTAATGCCTATTCTAGGTTTCTTGTAGCTATTGCTTCGTCGATTCCCTCACGCCTACCTCTTCGTGACCATCCTCTCTTTTTTCTGTAGGAACCCACTCTAGAACATTTCGGGATCATCTGTCTTCGGCCATCCTCTTTACGTGTCCAAATCATGCCAATTGCTTTATCTCTATGTTCCTTATTATTTTATCCATTTCCGTTTCTTGGAAGATTTGTTAATTTTTGACCATTTCAAGTCTTTTCTTTAGCGCAGCTTCTTCGTAAATAGTCCATTTAAATTGTCAATAATTTATTGTTATTAGTTTTGGTGACACTCATACCACTGAATTGTAGATATTTTAAAATAAGGATTTACTAAATAATTTGTTGCTATAACATAGCCTAACTATAAACAATGTATTTTTAATGGGAAATATCTTATGGCTCAGCACAGACAAGAAATCATACCGGTGATTCACTAGAAGGCAAATAATTTTTTTGGTATTCAAGCCTAACAATTTGGAAAACAACGAATTGTTCTGCAGATATCCAGAAGTCAAACATTTCAGTTGGTGCTTACATTGTCTTCTCTTAGAGATATTGTGTTTGCTGTTATGTTTGAATATTTTTTTTATTACAGATTCCTATTTATTCAGAAACCTATTAAGCGTAATTAGTTATGAGTTGAATTATTATTTCATAAACACATTAGCTTTTATTACTCGTAGGTTACATTACTTTCTGTGTTGGACTGCTTTTACATTACTTTCTGTGTTGGACTGCTATTATATTACTTTCTGTGTTGGACTGCTATTATATTACTTTCTGTGTTGACTGATATTACATTACTTTCTGTGTTGGACTGATATTATATTACTTTCTGTGTTGGACTGCTATTACATTACTTTCTGTGTTGGACTGCTATTACATTACTTTCTGTGTTGGACTGCTATTACATTACTTTCTGTGTTGGACTGCTAAAAGAGTTAGTTAAAACATAAAGTACGCCGATGGTAAATTATATTTCCGAACAAGTTAATCCAATAAACAGTTACCTAATTTTCTGATTCGTAAGCCATATTGTTTTCATTTAATAAAATATAAATGTAAAAGGTAAAAATAATATCATATACGCTAACTTGTAAACGTAATATTAAAATGTAATTTATAAAGTTGTAATAAAAAACATTTTTTTTAATCCTATTTTATTACTTTTATTCCTTTTTTATTGGACGTTTAAATTTAAAGTAAGCATCTAAGAAAATTGTACCTGGTAAAGCATTTACAAAAGTATGTTACATTTTTATCCACTTCTTAATACTTTATATGGTTTTATTCACAGATACAAGTTTTGAAACTACGGTAGTAAACGACTAGTATTAATTAAGAGTTTCTATTTATGTTTTATTATTAAATATATGACACTAAATTTAAATATCTGTACCATATCCGACAGTCCTGGAAATACTAAACGTAAATATAATCATTGGGATCAGCGGTCTACCAGGTCGGACTGATGGACAAAGAGGCAGTCTGCCAAAACAACATTTTACACTTAGACGACCTTAACCTTGATCAAATGAAACGTTTGTTTCTAATTAGCCGACTTTCTCTTTATCCTTAAATATGAAAAACGTAGGAAAACCAAATTGTTTAAAAACCTTAACACCTGTGAGTTTGGTCGAACAACCAATTCGTTATACGTAATTGTAAACGTAGATGTAATTCTATATTTCAATCAGGATAAAATACGAGTCATGAAAGAACTCTATCTCACAATTAACACAGTTTTTATTCCTGAAAACCTTTCTATTTCAAAGAATCATCAGTGAGTATATATAATATATTTAAACTGTAACTCAAGGTATCATGAAAGATGATTATGAGTTGAAGCTCGTTATCAATAAACAATTGACTGTATACAAACCAATTCATTATACATATTCATTAACTACATTATACTGCAATTGATCGATGTATATTGTCTTGACTTCCTACACGTTATATCTTCATTTGATGTAGTAGGTGCATTATGAACAAAGTTAGGATTACATACAAATGTGTATTATATTTTATATAAATTTATTAATTTAAGTAAAGCTATTATCGCTTCTTAGTAAAATGAACTTTGAGATTTTGTCATATATTGTAGCAATGGCGGTTACTTCAAAATTTGTACACAGGCATAAAATATAAATGCATAGAAAACATTTTATTAGAAAGTAAAATAAATTTCTAAATCCTATTTCTAAAGTCTTATATTCTCACGAACTTTCTCAGCCCGTGGAATTTGTAGCACCTACGTAAGGTAGCAATGGTGCAAGTGAACCCAAGCACAGTAGATCTGGCATGACATTCTTCTTCTAAACTATGCCCATAGCCTCCTCTAAGGTCATTGTTATGTTTGCATTTATTCCTGAAATTCACGGTGCTGCAACTTTTCAGTGTTTAGTGGGTGAGAGACGAAGATAAATATCTCTTAAACATGGAAATATTGGTAGAGCACATTGTCACTTGCCTAAATAAATTATACGATTATTTAAATTACCAAAGACAAACTAAATTAAAAGACGAATCGTAGCCACAAGAGGTAGAATTTCAAACAACACAAGCCAAATTAAAAAAAACAAACAAACTACAAAACATAGGAACGATATGAAAGGTGCATAGAAACACAAGGAATTAGAGCGTTATAACGGTGGTAGGAAACAAGTTCGTTGTGGAAATTTATTTTAAATTTAAAAATAGAATAAATAATAAATACAATTTGATAACACTTCTTATAAATAGGGTAAATTAATACTAACAACTAGTCCTTCAAGAACACAAGGTGGAATATAATATGAAACGAAGAGTTTCACACGCAATGCAAGAGAACCTGTAGGACTCCGCTTATACACCTGGTAAATCCCTCCCAAGAGGGAAAACTTAATTTTCTCAGACCCGGAAAATATCTAATCAAAATTACTGCAGAAAAGATTTCAAAAACCATTTAATGATTACACATCTAATGAACGTATGGAGAAAGCAAATAAAACCCACTAACTACAATACAAAAATCTAATTTTACTAAACTTACTTTATGCACATTTCGATTACAAGGTAATCATCTTCAGATGTACTTCGATTACCATGTAATTGCTATGTACATAAAGTAATTTTAGTAAAATAAAGATGTTTGTATTGTGGCTGGTGGGTTAAATTTATTAAATTAGTCAACAGTGCTCAATAAAGTTTTTTTTAAAAAAATAATTATATGGAGAGAGGTGGCTGGAAAATTGAAATTATCAGGTATTATATCTGTGAATGAAGAAGATGCGTAGAGTTATTAGGCCTACTGTATCAAGCTTAACCAATTGTTCTAACTTAACCGGTTTGGTCGGAAACTTTATATAACGATAAAATATTAAAATGAAATACGGCAATAAATTGAACATTCTGTTCATAATACGAATTTGATGGGAATGATTTATTAATAATTATAAGTTACTATTCAAAGATAGCTAAGAGATCAAACGAAGATGAAACAACAAACTGATAACCAAAATGAAGAAAAAAGCGATACAAAAACTTGTAAACCTTTGTTTTTACTAAACTGCTTTGAGGTTTGTATAATGTTATTTAATAAATTTAATGTTAATGTTAGACTGAAATAACAGTTTACAATTACCAAAATGTTATTTCTAAGACTAGGAGACCTATATCTTACGTATAGGCTATCAGATATAATCTCAAAAATATATGGATTTTTCCATCCAACCGTAGGTAATTTTAAAATGATTTTTTACTTCCACTATTTCTAGAAAGTTAAAATGTTTTAATTAATTTCAAGATACCCACGAGACAAAGTAATCAAATAATTCCAGTGTAATATCTAGGATTGACTTTAGTGTAACTGTAAATCCATATCGGAAAAATGTTCACTAATGTAAACTGTTATGGAAATATCTGATATTTCATTTTTTACTATTTATTTACAAAATTATTATTTATTGTTTATCAGTAATGTAATAATAATATTAGTAAAGATAGATGGAGTTAAATTAAATATTTCTGTAATATACGTATGGTTTGATAGTTTGTTCAAATATTATTGCGCTTTAAATAATTAAAATTATGTGTTTATAATTATAGATATTATTTATAAAAGAATATATAAAAATTCATAGCTTCTCAATCATTAAACAATTAGGTTTATTACTAGGTTTTTTCCTTCTACAGCTACTATTTTACTCATAAACACTCGGAGAAATGTTTAAATATATATATATATATATATATATATATATATATATATATATATATCACATTTGTCTAAAGTAGCACTTACTATTTTATTTAAAGAGGGCGGCCATTTCTGGAAATGTATCCTATTGTCAACACTATCCTAGAGTAACCCACTTTCGTCCCTATTAAACAAAGAAAGCAAGTGCTAATATAGACAAGGCTCATAGTAATATAGTACAGGTGTTTAAAAATAGGGCCTAATTTTAGTGGCTGGCAAAATAAGTGGCCCCTTAATACACTTTTTTATGTAAAGACAATCATTTAAACTATACTTCTAAACTATAACTAAACTATATTTCTAATATAGCTTTCAATTAACTAAACTAAAATAACTAACGTATTGTAATTTTCGTTATCATGCACTTTTAATGTTGTTAGAAAGTAGCTAGGCAAAATAATCTTATTTTAAGAAAGTATCTTTACAGTGTAAATGTTATTTCTCAACAGCTGTCAGGCCACATGATGGGTTAACAGGGTCTGCTTCCAGTGATTTCGATTGATAATAATTCCCGCTAAATCATTCACTTTCAAAAGTTCGCTACTCTGTTATTTGTAACTTCGCAATCGAAAACAACTTTCTTTTCATTTGTTCTTGACCTGTACAGAAATTTAACCCCTGATGAGGTTTATTGTTAAATTGATACAGTCTTTCTACTTTGTTGTAGCAGGGAAAAAATAATATAGCTCAAACATTATAATATATATTCGATTCAATTTAATCGTACAAATATTTGCAAGAAGTTTGTAAAATCACATTTATACGTTACGCTTCAGTTAAAAAAAAATTCTGTTAAACTGAGTAGTATTTCAATTTTTGGTAAGACATCAGTTTAGTAATCTGTTTTAATAAAAAGAAAGAAATTATATACTAGGCCTTCTTAAATGATGTTGCAATAGACATTTTTACCTACCGATATCCAAATTCCTAAATAGCATAAGAAGTATAATAGAAAAAATCACTGACATCCCAAAATTGAACGGGCTTAATCACCTTAAAAATAATGTACCAAAATAATTTATTTTAAAAGCATACAGAAATGTATACACTAATGGTTTCTTTGTTAAACGTCAGACTATGTTATAAGCTAGGTCTATTTACATCAACATATACAATAAATGTGTAATACAGAATATATATTTGTATGTATGTATATATACACACACACACACACATATATATATATATATATATATATATATATATATATATATATATATATATGATGATGATGATGATGATGATGAACAGATAATATCCGGAGTATATTCGTTCATTTTCCAGGTTGAAGAGCGAACATCTGAATAGTTGAATATTCGCTCTTCAACTGTTGATGGGTTCACCTTGACAATGCTAGATGTGATTCCAGCGAAACGTCGGAGCTGCGATTTTATGCACTGCAAAAATTAACGGATGTATTCCGGATATTAGCTATTTATCATATTCTTTCAACCGTGGAGGAATACGTACCACAGTATTAGGATTTATGGTGTATACTAACAAATAGTTTTTCCAGATAATACAGAAAGTTACTTTGAATGGATATTTAATTTATAATTAGTTGGAAAAATTGCCTACTTTTGTTTATTACTTGGCCGCTATAAAAATCAACCAACATTATTTAGATAGAATTCTTAGTAATAAATATTGCATTACACACAACGAGTTTCTCATTGAAGAGGATAAAAACTAAATTGAGATTAATAACCATTGCATAAATTTTATTCCTTGAGAATTCAATTTAATTGTTAAAATGAATGAATAGATCATTCGATAATTGCAAAAGAATGATGCAATCGATTGTAATTCCGGTAACTATTGCCCTTCGTTAATCGATACCCGTACCTTTCCAAATAACCTTAAAGTAAAAGTTTGCTCACGCTAGGAACTATCAATAAATACATCGTGCTAATCACTATTAATTAGATATTCGATGCTGCTATTAGTATTTTATCCTTAATAACACCTCTCCATCGTCTTGCCATTTCCACTTCAGTGTCATTTACATGTGGATTCCATCATTTGTGTAAACATATTTTTTGTTGGGGAACAACAGAATACATTTTCTTTTCGTCTTGTACACATTCAACCCAACCTCAACACTTATCCTTTAGTTGCTTAGAACCTGGCGTTATTATTGATATTCGTTTATCTTGATATTTATTTCAAATTTGCATGATTCTTAAATAATAATTGTTACTGGAACAACAATAGAAGTAGTCAAAGTGAGAAATTGTGACATAATAGAGTTAATAGAAATATCAACAACAGGTCCATTTAACTACTAAATTAGCGGAATCCCCGCTAGAAAGAGATGTGCAATGGTAGCACTTGCTGTTTAACTTAGAGAAATCCCTCTATTCCATGTTAATGCCGTTAATTTGCAAACATCACAGTTTTTGATTGAAAACACGAAGTGTCAATAAAGCAAGCAATAGTTTGGCAATTCCAACATATTTGATGTCGGTGATGAGAAGCGTATGAGTAACGATCAAAGCAAACATCAAGGACTTTATAATTATATATATATATATATATATATATATATATATATATATATATATAATTAATAAATATTTTTTCATTAGATCATTATTTTCCTGAAGATGCAGGTACTATTTTATCGGCGAAAAGCTTTGAATAAATATATTCATTAAAATATTCTTGTTTTTGAAATATTTTTAATTTATTACTATATTACAAGGAAACATATCACCATATTTAATATATATATATATATATATAGGGGATATATTGATAAAGGAAATATTCATAGTCACCTGGCATCAGACCTTCTTAACGTAAATATATTTAACACTAATAAATAATTTCAAAAATAATAAAAAAATCAAAAAACTAATGTATCCTTATTAAGTTACTTACCATCAATTACAAAAAAATAAATATTTACTTTGAAATTATAATGTCACTTATTTATCTAAACCACTGAACAATGTTTGCCTAATTATAAACATGAAGGTAACTCACCCCAATTATTTACCTATATTCTTCAGGACTTTGACCAGTGACAAATGGGAAATCAGAAAACAGAATTAAAAATGTATTTTAATTTATTACAAACCTTTGAAATAAAAAACTCACAAGAATAACATTTTAAAGGAGATTTTCCAAAGTGCAAAAGTTAAAATAATTAATACTTTATTTTATATCCATATTATACTTGCTATAAAGTTTCAAAATGTTGCTACACGTTTTATTTGATGATTTTATTATCAACAAGTTTTTTTTAAGTCAATTTCTACTTAAGAAAACAAAGGAAAATTTTACTTTAATTTCTTTTTATTTTATAATTACAAATAATATAAATATGTATATACATTTGTCAGAGTAACAATAATAAGTAATAAATATGGGGCGAATTTCCTTGCAATTTTTCATTTTCCATTCTATGTATGGTGTTTGAATATTAATTTTTTGTTACATTTATACCCTTTTTTTCGTCGCTTTCATTACGTTGTAGTTTCTATTCGCTTTAATTTCGCCTAGTCTGTTTGGGAAGCAAGGTTCGTAAATGTTAATCCTCTTTGATTGTTTATTTTATTCTTGTCATTCATTTTTAATCCCAGAGCATTATTTATGATGTTTTGTAGTAACCATGGCATCAATTTAAGGTTGTACGATCACGGTTTCAACAATAACCAGATAGTGGCAATAGAAAAATGCATATACAATTTTGAAAAATACTTTTTTAGCTATGTGAAAGTTCCAAAAAACTAGACTCCGAAGATGAAGATACTCAGTTCGAATTCCACCTAGTTCCCCAAATTTTTATAATATAACTATTGAATAAATATTTTAAAAACGGCACTAATGTCAATTATAATCTACTATTGGTTTACAAAAACGAATTTGAATTTGATTGGATGAATACAAACGTATTTTATTTACAGTTTCAAATTTGTGCAAGATATATATATAAGGAGAGTGCGCTTTAATAAAAGGAATTGAATAAATGAAGAAAAAATTGTTGAAATGTAATTTTGCATCTTTAAATTTGGTGAAGGCTACTATTTTTTTATGATACAAAGGTTACTAGATATTCTTATATTTTACAATTATATACTGTTGTAATAGTAAATGTTACAAGGGAATACATTCTAAAAACAATAGGAGTTAATAACCCTGAATATATATATATATATATATATATATATATATATATATATATATATATATATATATATATATATATTAAAATTACATTTAACGCTTTTAAAATTAAAAATTATTAATGGGTTATTTATGTCTATTTCGTTAATAATTACAGTTGGTTTGTGTTAGATAAAACTATTTCGAAATTAGACTTCATGAAAAATAATAGTAAAAAAACAAATACGTCAAAAATCAATGACTATCATCAAGAATTAAAAGTGTAAAACTAAATTTTAAATAATGATAGTATAGTTATATTTTTAGCAATAAATTGGAGAGGAATGGAAATAGTGAGAAGATTTTATCACAACAAAGTTCACTTTGAATAAGGTTGCAGAGATAAAAAATATATTAAAACCAGTGAGAAATAAGCCATTGGATTGAAGTATAGTTTATATTGATTACGAATCTAATACTAGTTGGAAGTTTTCGTACAAAACAAAATATAATAATGACATATTATAATAAGTATGATAAAATGTAATATTATAAATATATATAATCATAATTTACTTGAAAAACAAAATGTTGACGTATAAGCATATATTAGTGGGAGTGGTGAAATATAGGCTCATTAAGCAGCTTCTAAGACCGATACAGTAGCCTTCTATGAGAAATAACGTTCAAAATACTATTTGTTGCTTAATGTTAAACTTACTTTGTACGTAAGTACAATAAAGTAAACACTCAGTTTTAAACATGTTATAACATAATTCATATTATATATAGAAGTTAATAAATAACATCTAATATTATATTGGGACTAATAAAGTATTCCGTAGTGCATTTCCAAAATATTAATCCATAAACGTCATTTAGTATTTAACATATATACTGCAATATTCTACTGGCACTTGCTCAATTGGTAAAAATTTCACTCAAATAGAAAGTCCACGGATGATGCAGGCGAATACTACACGAATACATTTTTCAAGTGATATTTAATTGAATACACATCTCTGAATAGAAATATATTCCTATTATATTTTAATCGAAAGTATTACAGATGTTTTCAATAACCTAATTTTAGGTTTAGTTTTTATTTTAATCTAACATTTAAATAAAAGCATTATGCCTGTAATAAAACATCCCTCATTAAGTCCCCTAAAGTATTTAGATCTTATTTATAATTATTGAGTGTAAACAGAATAAAGTAATATAGAATAGAACATATTATTGTCATTCTTTTCGTTACAGATACAATATACGTTGCTCTATTGTATAGAGTAATAAAATAAATTAAATAATTGGAATCAAATTATTAAATAAGTGGAAACTTCCGTTGTTTATTAAAATTCCAAAATTTAAATTTAGCATTTATTATTTTCAATGAATACACTAAATATTTGGTGACCATTAATGTATTGGAAATTGATGTATTCGAGGTTTAAATGTTGTAAAAATACTGCCTTTAGTTATATATGGAACTATGAAATCTAAATATATTTTAACTTGATATATTACTAACTTGTGTTATATTATATTATAGATAATATTAATGTTTAAATTATATATGTGTATAATTATAATTTAGTAACTTTAGTTCAATAATCCAATAGTTAAACAATGACTACATATATTTTCACAATTTTAGTTTATATACTTAAATACATACATGTATATATATCCTGAAAGATTATAAATATATATAAACTATAATCATAATCTATTCTATATAACTATTCTATTTACACTCAATGAATATAAGATCAGAGGCATCATACTTTTATTTGAATGGTAAATTAAAATCGAAATTAAAAATAAAGTTTAGTTTTAATAATAAATAATCTGTATCAATTCAGATTAAAAAATAATGAGAATTCATCCCTATTTAGTGATTACACATACACACACATACACACACACACACACACACATACACAATAATATATATATATATATATATATATATATATATAACTAATATTTATATCCTGAAACATTTAACTTTAAAATAATAACATTTAACATTAAATAATTTTAACTTTTAAATAAACTTAAAATTACTGTGTTTAAAATAAATAGTTGGTTGAACAAAATTACGAAAAATAGAGAAAAATTCAAGTTAGAAAATAAAATATGGGTGTTAAAAAAATAAACTTTTAAATACATTACTGCCATTTATAAGAATAGGGTTGAAGTTTTCGGAACCCAATTTTAAAACGGAGTGAAACACTTAAAAATCTACAATCAAACGATCACAGTAAGTAATATTGAGAAGTTGAAATTACCTAAATTAACCCCGGCTGATAATGAAAACATTATTGGCCAAAGCTGGGATTCGCATATTGACTTTGTAAAAGTGAATGGGCATACGGGGGAGGGGGAAGCACCTCTTTCTCTCCGAAGACGCTTGCGAAGATGAGAGAGAGAGAGGAAAGGTTTATAAGGAGAAATTTTCTTGGAGTAAGGCATCAGTTTGACAAGCTCTTCTGTGAAGTGACCACAAGAGGCTTATTTAGGATTATACCGCCTCCAAGAAGACCATGCGATTGTTTGTGGTAAGTGCAAAATCTTCCAAGAGTACTAAAAACTAACATTTATACAACTCGTTCATATCAAAATAAACAAAAAAAAATTTTCAATCTGAACTATATGTGACATAATTTATTTTTTGCATAAAATGACAATATGAAAATTTAAATATAACAAACTTTTTATCTCTTATAAGCCTTTTACAGAGTAATAAAGTTTAAAAAAAATATTATATTCTGCTATCAACACCTTATATCAGCCTATTATATTTTACATTTTATATATTTATACACATACACAAACACATACAAATTTACACTCTAACAAACACACACACACACTCACACACTCACTCACACACACACACACACACAAACACACACACACACACACACTCACACACATACACACACACACACATATATATATATATATATATATATATATATGATGCACTATATTTTGCATTTAAATTAAAATATATTATAATGTAAATGGACCTTGAAAAATATAGAACGTCGTTAAAATATATTAAACAAGTTCATATTTTAAATTAAACTTAAAAATATTTTTTTCAACACTTCACTTGAAATATATTTTGCTAAGCAGAACTTCCTTATATCAAACTGAAACAGTTGCTTGTATTTTATGAACTATTATATTTTTTACAATCTACCATTATGCATTCCTTGGAATATGTATTGTGTTAGTGTTGTTATTTCTAAGCATTAAAACAATCTACTAGTTTCACTAAGATTGTAGTTAAATTTTACACAATATTAATTGAAAAATGTTTTTTCATGAAGCTTTTTTCGAATGTCGGTAAATAAAATATTAGTTATTATTATATAGTATAAAACAATAACAAAGTTAATAATATTATAAACTTATACACCTTTTTTAGCCCCTACAAGTTTTGATTAAAAATTTCAAGAGGAACGTTAAAACAATAAAATATAAAATTTGATGCTATTTTACGATTACATTTCATTATACATACAGTTTCTAGCATCATGTAAAATCCCCCTTTAATATAAACATAAATACTAACATTTTAATAGGAATGTACACAATTTAATAGAGTATGTTTAACTAAGTCATAAGATATTTTTTTGTAGAAGGAATATCATTTTACATTACTGAACGTGTTTTATAACATTGCAGAATGTAGATTTCTGTAGTTAATTCTGCTTTCGACTCCCCCTCATTTTCCTTGGACTCATTGCGAATTATTAATCTATCTCTATGAGTATTTTATCTCTGTATAAACTTTTGTTGCAATATTAAACTGCTCCTTACCATCGTTCGTAAAAATAATTGCAAATTCTAGACTGTAAAGATGTTATTAATAATTAAATAGGCTAGTTAGAAAGTGAGTTAATTTATAATACATTTACACTACTCTTAATACATGTAAGGGTCTCTCATACGTTCTTTCACTAAAACAGAATTACCAATTCTAATTGTAGCCACAAAATTTCATTGAATCCCTATCACATGTTTAAAGTGCATATTGCACATTTCAAGAATTTTACTTGTTTATTTACAAGCTGTCTATCTGATCTATAAACAGTTACTCCATTTTCAAGGATGTTTAGGGACTTCGCTATACCTCCTCGAGCTCACATGAAATATAAGTAGGCTAGGATTTTTTTCTAAAATGTACTTTCAATAAATGCACTATAATATATATATATATATATATATATATATATATATATATATATATACTATTTAATAAAAATACCTGTAATAGTAGTACATTTGTAGTGTTTGTGTGTGTGTATGTGTGTGTATTTAACATAGTTTGGCTTATATTATAATGCAGTTTGTCCATGTTACAGTTAGTTTCCACCTTAACGGCACTCGCTTCGGCGCGTCCAGAAGCCGGGTATTCGTACTCCCCTCCATCAGGCAGCTATGGAGTTCCATCCGGAGGCGGCGGTAGCGGAGGTTACAGCGGCGGAGGTGGTGGTGGTTTTATAGGAGGTGGCGGCGGCCACGGTGTTGGATTTGGAGGAGGCAGTTTCGGAGGTGGCTCTATCGGAGGAGGTTCTATTGGAGGAGGCGGCAGCTTTGGAGGTGGAAGCTTCGGCGGTGGTTCGATCGGAGGAGGAGGCGGATTTGGTGGTGGATTCGGAGCAGGAGGTGGCGGTGGCTTTAGCTACGCACCACAAGCTCCTCTTATCCAGAAACACATCTACGTCCATGTACCCCCACCAGAGCCTGAATTTGTTGGTGGATCTCGACCAATTGCCCCACCCCCACCACCACAGAAGCACTACAAAATTATCTTTATCAAGGCTCCTACACCCCCAACACCCACAGCTCCTGTTATCCCTGCCCTTTCACAAGACTCAGAGAAGACTCTTATCTACGTTTTGGTTAAGAGGCCTGAAGATGCTCCCCAAATTACCATTCCCACAGTCGCACCTACAGCACCTTCCAAACCAGAAGTATATTTCATCCGTTACAAGACACAGAAGGAAACTAGTGCTGTTGGAGGTGGAGTATCTGGTGGTGGAATTGGAGGAGGAATCGGCGGAGGAATTGGAGGAGGAATCGGTGGTGGAATCGGAGGTGGAATCGGAGGAGGAATCGGAGGTGGATCCGGTGGTGGAATTGGAGGCGGTATTGCCGACGGAATCGGAGGTGGAATTGGAGGCGGAATCGGAGGAGGCATCGGTGGAGGCATCGGCGGAGGCATCGGTGGAGGTATCGGAGGTGGAATCGGCGGAGGCGGTCATGGTGGCAGTATCGGTGGAACCGGACCATCAGGTCCTTCATCAAACTACGGACCACCAGGTGCCAGCGGTCCATACTAAGCGCTTAACAAATACCATTGATCCAATCAAAACAACGACTGATAACAGACCTTACAGCTTTGCGTTCCTGCTAGCAGTACTTACAATGATTCCGTACAATTATACGACGTAACTACAATAACATCAAGCAACATACGGGTATTTGGAGGCGCTGAGAGCATTGGTAGCAGGAACGCTTTGGTAGCCAGGATGTGAAGACACCGTATGGCCTCCTCATTTCTTGTTTATCCTATTTCCTTACGAGAGTAACATCTCGTATATTGTAATATATATGTATTATATTGTGGGTGTGTGTTTATTGCAAGAGAAAAACACGGTGGCAATAAATGTATTTTGTATAAACCTGAGTGTATAGTTATTAGCCTTCAACCTTTAAAATAGATAAAAACAACTGTTACTGTCTGTAATAACTACCAAAACGTTTTAATAATATGTACACAAATTGTATTGCCTAACGTTACGATAACTTACTTTAAGTTATTCAGATTTAAATTTCAAAATGTTTTCTCCCTTTTTATAAATGAAAAATAACAATATTCTAAAAATTATCTTACAAAAACATTTATATAATTGTTCTTTTAAATTTATCTGTAATTTATAAAACACAATAAGTTATAAAATGATGTGAAATACACTTTTTAAATATTGCTTTATATATATATATATATATATATATATATATATATATATATATATATATATATATATATATATATATTTATAGTAAAGGTAACAATGAATGGAACTGTAGACTTGAAACACAAATGTTATCTTATAATATACAAGTCCTATACTTTTACATCTGTCACAGCTAAAAACCTGCATTATCTAGTAGTTTTTTTTTATTAAAAGAAAAGTAAAGTATTCTTTAATTAGAAAAAGTCACTGTAAAGAATTATATTATTGTAAATAGAGAATAGTAAGATCACACTGAATTAAGAAAAGGACATTTAATAAAAACATTTCCCGCTGTAATTATGTAAAATATAAGCAAAACCTCGTTATTTTTGAAAAATAATCTGTGTAATACAAATACAATCTTGATTATATTGGAAAGAAAATCCCACGCTACTTTACCTTTTTATTGCACTTTCACCTTGTTATCTTACGCGTAACATTCCTACAAATTTACAATTAAAATTTTCTCTTTGTGTAATCTTCAAGTAATGCCAGCAAGTCTCATCCCCAGAATGTCTAATCAGGGAAATTTCTCCCGGCGTACTTTCCAACCTCCTGGCCCACATCAGAGATCCTCTTGAATTATTTATTACCCGGAGCGATTACGTAATCGCCGAGAAACAAAGCGCACGTAGAAAGTGGTTGACCGGGTCTAGGCGGAAGGTCACCGGTTTTACTTTCAGATGGACGATTCCCGTCTCTAGTAAACTCAATAGGTTCCGTCCATTGTGCGCCGCTTCTCATGTTACATAAAGGCGCTCAGCTTGCGCGCGCACTTTCACGCTTCTGGGAATAGAAGTGAGGAAAACATCACATTTTATTCTAAATTTCACTTGTTAAATACCATGAATATGCTATTTTGTTTTGCGGATTTGGTAGAGCATTTTGTAGCAGAAATAAGATTTTGTATGTTTCAATTTAAACTCGTTAAACCTTTTTTCCTTAAAACTTTTGAATTTCTGATGGGAAAATAATAACCGGTAATTAAATGAAAGAATGCAAGTAAATAGTATTTTGAGTTATCTTTTTATTAGAAATGGGATTTTAATTATAGTTTTCTGTTTAAAAAATAACAACGTTTCAAAATTTACGTCAGATGCTTCATGTTAAACCAATTTTTTTTCATTGAATTTTTGTGGGACAAATTCTTTAATTTGACAAATATAGATTTCACTATCACCTAGAGAGATGGACAAGGAAATATATTTATATCCGTGTTTGTATTATTTATAAAAAAAAGTTACAAATATTTTCATTCACTTTCAAAGAAGAAAAATATATTGTTTAAGATTACAGAAAATTATTATTCAAAAAGTTATAAAAAGTATATGTGAATAAATATTAATTTAATCAATTAAAATAAAAGGAAAATATAATAAAAGAAAAAATGTTTTAGGGTGTTTTGTATAATTTTATAATAATAGTAAACGAATAAAAACTAAATGATCGTTTTGTCTTTTTTTTGTAATGTGAATAATAACGAAATGCAAGCTCCATGTACAGATTTCCAAATTTTTCATGCATTGGTAACATAGAAACTGAGTTTGTGGAGGAGGAAATAAGGGTATATGGATAACGCATAATTTAAAACATATTCAAAGATAATGGTGTAAAACAGCTCCAGGTAACAATAACAAACAGTTCTTGTTTGAGCTGATATTTTTTGGTGTATTATAATTATGACTTATTAATATTTACATTATTAGATAAATTGTTCACTTGATTCTAATGTAATACTAAAGAAATATAACTAATTAAAATAAAAATGATGAACTTTTTTTACATGAACAATCTGTGAAACTATTCAAAGCTATTACATAAATTAATTTGGTTTATTACAGATCATTATTAACAAAAGTATGATAGTACCTCTAATTACTTTTTAGATATTGCTCTACATTTCGATTTCCAATTGTATTCCTCCTCAGGAGATACACACCCTATGTATAATATTATCTATTTAAAACGCATACAGTTACATACTCAAAACAAACACAAATCACAAAAATCATGAAATAAATTTCAAGGTTGATCATAAATCACAAATGTTACGGAATGTATAGTAAAAGACAAGTAAAATTAACTGCATTAAAATTTAAACACCTCGTAACGACAATCCTCAATGGCTGGTTTTATTTCTGTAACGTTTGGTTTTATTTTATGGTATGGTAAGAGCTTTTGGGATTTGGGATTTCTTATTTTATTTATATGTATATCAATTTATAATATCTGTTTCACACATGTTATAAAGAAAATTTTATATCCTGGAAAGGTGCCAATTTAAAATTGAAAGAGAAGCAACTTTTTAAAACTAGAGTACTAAGTTGAGTAATCTATACCTAAAATGATTGTTTTTTGTAATTTTTTAATTTATTTCAATCGAAATTTAAAAAATTTCATTTTGTAAATGGAATTTTAGTTCAATCACGCTTTGATATTTGCTACGTAGAACGTTCATTATTCACAATTTATTAAATATTTCCTACTTTTCTAACAATAAACTAATATGTGGAGCATATAAATTATACATAAAATATCTACTGGACTTCAACAACTTAAAGCAACTGTGGCGTAAATGTTTATATTAATTAAAACAACCTCTCACCCCAAATTCAACAAATTTTATTTTAACCTTATATACATTTCGACTACAAAGTAATCATCTTCAGAGGTATTTTTACAAATACCTCTGAAGGTGATTACTTTGTAGTCGAAATGTACATAAGGTTAAAATAAAATTTGTTGAATTTGTGGTGAGAGGTTGTTTTAATTAATATCTACTGGACTTGTTTAAATTTAAAACTTGTTTACTTCTGTAGGCCGTTAGAGGTTGCAAGTGTACTTGATTGCAAAATTTTATTTGCATCTTTTGCAGCACCCACTCGTCCTACTCATGAAATGATTAGCAAAGTAAATAATAAAAAATTCGAATATATAAATATTTTAGTTTATTGTTTGATTCGATTTCATGAGTATCAACTTTTTGTATGCATATTATTTTCAAAATTTAAACAAAAAATGGCAGCCCTGTATAAATTAATAAAATAGAATGCACAAAATACCAATGAACGTATATGACCAAATAAAAGAGAACAATTTAATATACCAAATGTCGTTAGAAAATGAATGAAAAAAACTATAGATAAATTAAATAATAACATAATAGGAAAACATTAAAAAACCCTCTTAAATATTATATGAGATGAAATTTGGACATTTACATTCATAGGAAACGAAATAAATTATATTGTAAGTTTATTAAAAAAAAACACAAATATAGGCCAAGATACTTATAAAACTGATAATAAAATTAAAAATATAATAAACAATAGCTGTAATCAAAAAAATCACGAGAGAAACGGTGTATATAATATAAAATGCCAAGATTGTAATAAATCATATGTAGGACAAACAAAGAAGCAATTAAAAGAAAGATATAAAGAACATTTAAACGCATATATAGAACCGAACATATATAAAAAACATTAGAAATTTATAAACATAAAGGGGAAGACAACTTAATTATTGAACAAATTCAAGTGAAATAAAAAGACCAAACTAATTACAAGCCCATTGATATCATGGCAGAAATTACATAGACGTATAACTACCGATGAATATATGACTGAATTGTAGTATATTAGATTTATTAATTATTGTAAAAATTTGTTGTATCAGTTATACATTTGTAAAAAACTGTTTTTCCTGAAGATGCTATTTATTGGTGAAAAATATAAAAATTAAACCAACTCTTGTATTTGAAATAATTTAAATTTTTTAAACGCGCATAGAAAACGCCTGGAAAACAATAACGGATGTAGTACAAATTATAAATCGAACACACACGGATAGAAAACGCTTGGAAAACAATAACGGATGTAGTAAAAATTATAAATCGAACACACGCGCACAGAAAAATCTTTGAAAACAATAACGGATGTAGTACAAATTATAAATCGAACACACACGCATAGAAAACGCTTGGAAAACAATAACGGATGTAGTACAAATTATAAATCGAACACACGCGCACAGAAAACGCTTGGAAAACAATAACGGATGTAGTACAATTTATAAATCGAACACACACGCATAGAAAACGCTTGGAAAACAATAACGGATGTAGTACAAATTATAAATCGAATACACGCGCACAGAAAACGCTTGGAGAACAATAACGGATGTAGTACAAATTATAAATCGAACACACGCGCACAGAAAACGCTTGGAAAACAATAACGGATGTAGTACAAATTATAAATCGAACACACGCGCATAGAAAACGCTTGGAAAACAATAATGGATGTAGCACAAATTATAAATCGAACACACACGCATAGAAAACACTTGGAAAACAATAACGGATGTAGTACAAATTATAAATCGAACACACACGCATAGAAAACGCTTGGAAAACAATAACGGATGTAGTACAAATTATAAATCGAACACACACGCATAGAAAACGCTTGGAAAACAATAACGGATGTAGCACAAATTATAAATCGAACACACACGCATAGAAAACGCTTGGAAAACAATAACGGATGTAGTACAAATTATAAATCGTACACACACGCATAGAAAACACTTGGAAAACAATAACGGATGTAGTACAAATCATAAATCGAACACACACGCATAGAAAACGCTTGGAAAACAATAACGGATGTAGTACAAATTATAAATCGAACACACACGCATAGAAAACGCTTGGAAAACAATAACGGATGTAGTACAAATTATAAATCGAACACACACGCATAGAAAACGCTTGGAAAACAATAACGGATGTAGTACAATTTATAAATCGAACACACACGCATAGAAAACGCTTGGAAAACAATAACGGATGTAGTACAAATTATAAATCGAATACACGCGCACAGAAAACGCTTGGAAAACAATAACGTATGTAGTACAAATTATAAATCGAACACACGCGCATAGAAAACGCTTGGAAAACAATAATGGATGTAGCACAAATTATAAATCGAACACACACGCATAGAAAACGCTTGGAAAACAATAACGGATGTAGTACAAATTATAAATCGAACACACACGCATAGAAAACGCTTGGAAAACAATAACGGATGTAGCACGAATTATAAATCGAACACACACGCATAGAAAACGCTTGGAAAACAATAACGGATGTAGTACAAATTATAAATCGAACACACACGCATAGAAAACGCTTGGAAAACAATAACGGATGTAGTACAAATTATAAATCGAAAACACACGCATAGAAAACGCTTGGAAAACAATAACGGATTTAGCACAAATTATAAATCGAACACACACGCATAGAAAACGCTTGGAAAACAATAACGGATGTAGTACAAATTATAAATCGTACACACACGCATAGAAAACGCTTGGAAAACAATAACGGATGTAGTACAAATCATAAATCGAACACACACGCATAGAAAACGCTTGGAAAACAATAACGGATGTAGTACAAATTATAAATCGAACACACACGCATAGAAAACGCTTGGAAAACAATAACGGATGTAGCACAAATTATGAATCGAACACACGCGCATAGAAAACGCCTGGAAAACAATAACGGATGTAGTACAAATTATAAATCGAACACACACGCATAGAAAACGCTTGGAAAACAATAACGGATGTAGTAAAAATTATAAATCGAACACACACACATATAAAACGCTTGAAAGAACCTAATGCTTTGTTAACAGCACATAATAACCCTTACCTTGGAATTGGTTGTTAAGATTTAAGATATTTTATATCCTAAAATGTTTAAAATATTTCCGTTATTGTTCATACTAACATGTGTAACGAAGCTAAATGCATTTCGCTATATAGAAGCGTTTTAAATATTATTTACTAACAAAAAAGGTTTGTTAGTTTTTGTAACTATAGTAACTAGCTAAATTTTGTAGCTGGCCAGCAGTTAAAGTGGATATACTTGAATGTGCTGAAATTATTATAACTAGCTTAAAGTTTAGAACTTTGTTAATTGTTTTTTTTTTTGGTACCAGAATAGTTTATATTAAATAAAGTTATTACAACAAGAATTGCGTTACAAAACAGCTTATGTACTAGAAAAAAGAAACATCTGCTTTTGAAATACTATTTCACGTAAAAAGTGTTTAGATTTAAGGTCGATATCATAAATAACAAATGTAATTTATATAAGGTTGGAGTACGGGTTGCTTGGCTCTTTATTTATGATGAGTCCTAACGACAAGAAAATTGTTTGCCGTACAAGGAGCAAAATGAACGGTACCATAAATAAAGTTCTGAAGTAGGAATTGTAGGCCTTTAGAAATACTAGCTGGCACCAGGAGTGAACATACAAGAAACGTGAATGACCTAAAAGCCGAAGTGTCTGTAAGGAAACATAGGTGATGGAAATAATTGCAGGAAGAGCTGATTGGTGCGAATTTTTCAAATGAATAAAAAAAATAGAACAAAGGGAAAGGGGAGATTTCTGAGACTCCATGGAGTAATGTAAGAGAGCGTTGGCAGGACAAGGAGGTCGTTAGGTTGCCAGGTAGGAATATGGAAAGTGATACGTGAAGTGAATATTAAAAGGGTATAAGTGTCTATATAAATCTAATCTATGTTGTGCATATATATTTAATACAAACTTAAATCGACTTAAATTCCCTGTAGAATAAATTATTATTCATTGAGAAGGATTGCATAACAAAGTGGTTGAAGTGAAGTTGTAAGACCTAAGCATCGCAGAATGTCAGAGAATCCAGACGCAACGCAGGGAAGAAGCAAAGCAGGAAACACTCTTGATGATGAGAATTCTTGACCAAGCATCGCACTAATTATGTAAGTACGAGATATTTATTATTAAAATAAAAGTCTTAATTGATTGAAAGGCTATTATTTACAATTTATAAAGATCATGAAACTGAATAATTTGATAGTCATCTTAAATTGTTAATTACCCATCTGAAATAAATTGCATTTAATAAAATATAAGAATCATGGAACTCAATCTTCATATAGCGAACTGAAATATAGTATTTATTTGAAATATAATAAATACACTAATTTTCGTCAACCAATATTAAAGAAATATATTGATTCTCTAAAGTTTCAAACTGTTATATAAATAATACTGTAGAGTCTCGATAATTCGACGTAGATGGGACCGAGACCACCTCGAATTACCGACAACTCTGATTACACGGAAATATGTTCCTGTATATTAGATAAAACCGGAGTTCAAATGAGTCCTAATGGTATAATTAAAAGTGCACAAAATATGTTTATAGAACTTTATTGATTTCAATGCTGACATAAATTAATGTAGCTTTGGAATATATTGCTCATCACGGTTGCTACATTTTTTGGAAAAAGTTGTTATGTTTCTTCTGAGTTTGCTATCAGATAGTTTTCGTGCTACAGTGTCGCGTAACATGTTGCCACGTGAATCACATCTGTTGGAGTAGTGTCTCTCTGTTGTTCAATATACCGTTGTGCAGTTTCCAATGCAGATGTTCCTTCACCGTGTCTAATTTTCCTTTCTTGTACACACTCGTTCGAACCTTTATCTTTATTCTCGTCATCAATTGGCTCCAGTAGTTTTTTTTTTCAATAATCGTAGTTTCTGTTATCTTAAATTGTTCACCTCGGAGTTTTCACAATAAATCTTACAGAAACCTGAAAGTTTCTTCATAAGAAATGTCAAATCTGTTTATTCTTGTGGATCAATATCACATTCAACAGCTTCATCATGATTCAGGATTTCATTCTACGGCTCACTTGATGTTTCTTCTTTTGTTTTGTTCCATGTATCCTGTACACATAAAGTTTAATATACATTTTTTTTAGAAAGCCTACAATACTTCCTTCCCCTTCAGTAGCTTCCAAGAGGGGTTGGAAGAAGTCACGTGTGTATTTTTTTTACATACACGCGAGAACACACTGTTCCATAGGCTGTATTTGGCTCGTAACATTTGCGGGAATAGATAAAGAACGAATATTATCAGAGTGCAGTTGATCTTCATCGGGATGCTTTGTCTAAAGTAAAATAGCCTTCTGAGGCAAATTCTTTGCTTTTAAAAAGTTTTCAGTTTCTGGCAAAAACTCATTATAAATCAACTCTTTGAATAGGTTTCTATCCATCCAATCAGCACTTTAGTTCTTATATGAAACCGGCAAAGCTGACGTGGAAATTTTTTTAAAAGACAATGTGGGGTGCTTCTTAAGATGTGCTTACAACAACCTACAAGACATACGTTAAGCCCGTATTAAATTACGGCAGTGAAGTTACGGTCATAGCTAGCTCTGCGACAGCAAGGAAGCTTAAAATCGTACAAAATACTGCCCTGAGAATTATAACTGGAGCCCCAAAATCAACTCCCATAGCGGCAACGGAAGCACAGACTAATATCCAACCACTACAGGTCCACGGAGAAAAAACTGCACTTAAATTCTGGGAAAGAAACAAGCGTGTTTACAAAGACAAATGAGATAACTATAAACAACCTTCCTCTAGGCTTAAAACACAGAAAACTTTCATTGAAGTGTTTAAAGAGCTTGCAACTAAGTACGAGATCCCCCCCTCTCAACCACTTCCACTCCTCAATCACGAGTTTTTCAACCAACTTCCGGAAGCTAAGTTCAACCTAAGAAACCATCAGCTTACAGAAATCGCTACCCATTGAGTTAGAAAAAGCAGCAAATCAAATCATAGCCGAAGACTATCCTCTGAATAAATGGCTTCCCATATAGACCGATGGCTCCTCGATACCACGAACAGGGATAACAGGAGCAGGCTACATTTGTCGACTATTTGAAGGTTTTCTCCCAGGCGAACCTATCAGCAATTACGACGGTGAAGTTGCTGCAGTCTTGTACGCGGATAAGGAGTTAGAGCAGATCAACCATCCTATAAACACAGTTTTTTTGGTTGATTCCCAGGCAGCTACCCATAACCTATCAAATAATACAGAAACAGATTGCCCAAGAACACTAGAGTGCCGACGAATTCTACATACACTCGGACAAAAAGGATGGCTTATCAGACTTCAATGTATCACCAGCCATGTCAACATTTTTAGAAATAAAATAGCTGACAAACTAGCAAGGAAAGAGACTACACTCCAGCAACCTGGGCGCCAACCATCTCTAAAATCTTCTAAACTGCAAATAAGTGTTGGAACAGAGAAGTGGGTCAGACAGCATCTAACCCAAGAGGCAGCTGGTAAAAAAATGGGAAACCCTTGTCACCGCTGGGCCTGTTAGAGACAATCTCCCGTGAGCTGTTGCTGCATTCTGCATGAAAACAGGCCATGATTACCTGGCAGCCCATCTAAATCACATCAAAGTTCTCCCAACACCACACTGTCAACTGTGCGGCTACACTACAATGGACGCAGAGCATCTCGCTGCATGTCCGGCACTTGACCATTCCATTCAAGAAGAAGAGGAAGTATACCGGGCAGCTCGTCTCTACTGGTCTCACCAAATGGCCCAACAGCCAAATGGCTCACCAAATGGCTCAACGTAGGGTGGACGTTGGCTAGTACGTAAGTAAGTATATACGCAACGGTCTCTTGAATTTCTGTTCTCCAAACGTATAATATCTAATGAGTTGCTTTGGTAAACCTGAATTTATGAAACTCATTATATAGTCATATATGCAACGGTCTCTTGAATTTCCGTTCTCCAAACGTATAATTTAGTATTTGTATATATACTGTAAAATTTAATTTGTCTCTTTATAGCAAGGCCTCTGCATAAATGTTGTTAACTAATACAAATATGAACCTTTCGCTGAATATTTGATAGCCGAAATAATGGCCGTTGCTAAGCAATCCAACGCCTAATATAAACAATAATTGATATCTATTATTTTTATTAGGTGTTTTACCAAATGTCCTCTGTTACGCTGTATTTTTTATCCCTGAAGTGTTACAAATTTTTACTCACGTAAGTCTCTTTCTTCACTCAAAACAACCATTCAAACCGGCTGGAGGTAGATTTCTCTATTTTGACCTGAACAGGGTCTATACCCCCTTAGTCGTAAATCAATGCTGCCCCTGGACTGTGTTGAGAGGGGCTTCTGAAAAGTTAAGGAATTACAAAAAAAGGAAGATTTTTATTATATTATGTACCTAGCTGAATATGAAAAGGTACTTTAAATATAGATGAACGAGTCGAACACATTTTTCTATTTTATTTTTAAAAGTTAATGTTAATCAGTTGATTGAAAATGTTACAATAACTCTAGTTAGCGTCAACCAGTTTTCCAAGTTCTGTATAAGAGTACCCAACTGGTTAAGATCCAAGGAAAGGTTTTACTGACAACATCGCCTTCGAGATAAATCGCGGGCATTCAATGGGGGAGTGAATATAATATTCTTAGAACATGCGGCTTGAAAACTGTTGCCACCCTGGACATCTTAAAAGCTTTCGATCAGTTGGAAAAGCTTGCAATAGCATTTTAACCAAGGGTAACGGATTATTTTGAACTTTATTTTAAAAAAAAAACATAGGTATTTCTTATTTGAAGTTTGGTATCTGTAGTTTCAGCAAGTGTTAAACTTCGAATTGATATATTGCGTTCGATTATTATAATCACTTAAATTTATTTATTATTTTTATTTGAAAATCTATTTCTCACATGTACAAATGAACTGTTATGTTCATGTACAAATTAACTGTTATGTTCATTTGTAGTCAGCTAATTGTGTAAGTCTAAAATTTTATTTTCATTTTACATGGGATATCTTTTGTATACATAATATTTTATCTGAACATTGGTGAAGTCAAGCCTCTTTCACCAGCTGCAGACTAAACTTTAAAAAGATGAATGAAACTGTCTGTCGTTTTGGAGACAGTGAGACAAATTGAGCAAATTTGTCAATATAAACTTGAACCCGTGACCTAGACCAACCGTTAACGTGTTTTTTTAAACATTAACTAATTGAGTTTTGTAAAAAGAGAAGTTTAGTCTTTAATAGTATTTGTGTAGTGCAAACTTAAGAACAAACAATAAATGTGAATAAGGTAGTAAGAGAAAGTGACAGAGATTTATGGGAGTTCATGTCATGCATACAGCTAACCAGTTAAATATATTTTGTTCACTCTTAAACGATAAACATGATGGCACTGGAGTTTCTGCAGATAATTAGATTGGTATCTTAGACAATAATAACTGTAAAATAGATTTTACATTTTTTTACACATGTGTTTACAAACATTTTAAAAATATAATGTATTTTAGTAAAAGTGTTAATTTTTACAAGTGTTAGGAGGAGAATTATCATTTATTTTTCAAAACTTAATATTTGTTTTCCTTCAAATTGTCTGAAAAATGTACAGCATTTAGTATTGTGAATTATTATATAAGTTTTTAAATATTTAAGTTGTATTAAAGCTATTTAAAAGTTACAAGATTTACCAGTTCGTAACTTCTCATAATTAATCAGAACATGTTTCGGCAACCATGTTGCCCTCATCAGTGACTAATCTTCACTTTATATCTTGTATATTTAATCTCAAAATCCAAGCTCTAACTAATATTTAAGTATTGAAACAAATTTGAAGAAACTATCAAATATCCAGATTTGTAAATGAACTTGATCACAAGGATTTACCCTCGGACGTACAACAGTCGGCCAATTATAGGACCAAATGTGAAATATTTGCTAAGCAATTTACAGGAAAATGGGAATGTTAGTCTGTAAAATACAGAAACATTTCCTATATATGTGTTATATTTATGTCAATAACTGCTCTCTGTTAATGGAATAAAAAAGTAATAATTGTTTAGAGACCAGGAAGATATTCATTTAATTAGACACACAATTATATACAGACATTTCTAGCACGTAGAAACTACGCCTTTAGTCCGGCTAGTACTGGAGAAGTTTTTAAAGTTATATAGGGCCATATGTTAGTCCCCACGTCTTACAGTTAGTTTGATTCTTTTGCCACCAGTACGTTTACCTAGCCCTTTAAACACAACTTGCAAAGGCTTATTTCACACTAAATTCTTTACAAACACGATGTGTTTGTAGATACATGTGTTTGTGTACATCGGTAGGTCCCGATGTAGAGAAGGAAGTATTTTCGATCTTTATTGCACCCCTCTAATTAATCTAGTGTCACATAACTTCAGCTGTAATCAAGGGCTGCACTCCGAATACAATATGATGGGAGTTTAAGGGCGTGGAAGATGTTTACTGTATAGCTTCAACCAGAATCCTCTTTCAATACAAGTTCAAGTGAAATCTGGTAATTGCAGTCAAATAAGACTTTAATTGTAACCCAAAAGTCACATAAACAGAATATATATATATATATATATATATATATATATAATTAGTTCAATATACTATTGTTTAAATCACTGTTTTCCTGCATTCCTTCGCCATTAACTGGTTTTTCGCTAGGGAAAAAAATCTTACATTTTCAGACATAAGTGGGGTACCTCTATGTGCCTCTACCAGCTTGAATCTTATCTCATTCGTTGAACCTATTTAATTTTGAATCGATATCTGTTTCTTAATAATTGTATTTCCACTTTGCATTGACCCTGTTTCTTTGATTAAATTTGCAATTCCAAGTGGTATTAATAATAATAATAGGTTTTTAATAATTTACTACGCTATTATTAATTTACTATGCTTATAATAAA
This sequence comes from Prosapia bicincta, assembly GCA_036971475.1. Lineage (NCBI taxonomy): Eukaryota > Metazoa > Arthropoda > Insecta > Hemiptera > Cercopidae > Prosapia > Prosapia bicincta. The sequence goes on from JBAIZL010000001.1 coordinate 373,815,975, forward strand.
TTTGCCAATTGTATTTCAATGTTGGAAAGTATATTAGTCAATTTAGTTGTTTTATTTGTTAATATGAGTAACTTAGACTCAAAATACATACATTTTTAATGTCAGCAAGAAGTATTTGTTATAATAAATCAGTAATAGCATTAATTCAAAAATAAAACGCGCTTTTAAATTATAATACTACAAAATAAAAAACTAACAAAGAAGTATCCCTTACAAACTGTATATCTTGTGATTAGAGCATTTCGGGGGAGGGAAGGAGTAAAGCTATTCTCTCTTCTGGCTATAGACAGCCTGTTTCTCTTGCAAAAACTTCGCTTACTCCCGTGGGATGCGTATCTGCTCACGTTAAGTCCTGATTACTTTTCATGTAAGTTATCCTTTTGGTCGGTCTCATAGATGCAAATTGTCGAATACTAACACGTATTTGTCCCAGTGTTGTCCCAAATTTGGTGTTTCGTAGAAGTAGTTTTACGAGTAAGCTGTACATGTTGATGAGGATCACTTTAGGGCCGAAACGCGCCAATTCAATCACGGTCAAAATATAATCCCACACGACTTTACATATCCTGGTACCTGTAGTGTGTCGTCGAGCGTGATCTGCCAGTGGATAAATCCCTGCACTTATTTAAAAACCAACCAAAATGCTCATACTCACTTATGTGAATGTAAATATAATATAAATGTTTGTTAACCTATAAAAAATTTATCTATCTTTTTTCTACTTCAAGAGTATTTCTTAAAGAATCTTTTTTCTTACTTAACTGAATTATTTACTTTTACTCGTGTTGCTGTTTGGAAAAATTTCAGAAATTTTATTTAGTTAATTTACTACAGCATAGTTATAATAATTTTAAACAACTGTTTTTCTATCTTGATTTAGTTATATGAAGATTAAAATATAAACTCAAATTTGCTCTTCTTCAGTATGATAAAATCATTACTTAAGCCTCATTGAATTTTTGCTATTTGTTTTAATATTAATAAGCATTTGTTTTGACATGAAATACACTTCAATGGTTTATAAAGTTCAGAAATGCTCATGTAATCTTTGCATAAAATTCATCAATCAATTGGATAACGCTATTATTTAAGCTTTTCTAACATTTGTAGTAATTGTGAGAACATTGAGGCTATTTAGAGTTAAAATTACACATAAATTTACATAATATTTAAATGCAACAGAAGAATAATTTATACCAATTTATTTTATTTTATGTCATATAATTATTTGTAGAAGTAACAGGGAAGATTACTTCCTAGTGATTTCTTGTTTAGTTTATATTTGTGCCCCAAAACAAAAAACCGGAGGAATACAAAACCAATTTATCTTGATTTACATGTTTAGAGCTATTTGATCCTAGATGATTAATATATGATATATGGACATAAAATAAATTATATTAACTCAAGTACTAAATCATTTCTTATTGCTTTTCTTTCTGAATTTCTTATCCTTTTACTTGTATTGATTTTAAATAAATTATGTTACTACTCATTTTGAATATGAGGTTTTGACTTTGTTAAACGTTAACTTGTTATAACTAGATGTAACTTTAATCTCGTGATTTTATTTCATGACCACGACCTGTAGTTCTATTTAAAAAAGAGTCACTAGTTTATATATTTTTTAATCATTAATTTTCAATAAATGATTATATTTTTGTAATTAAGGATATTTAAATCTATGATTTTAAAAATTTGCTAAATTTAATAAATAGTTTATTTTCTAGTAAAATTCAGACTTGCCCCAAAAACTTCCACTAGGATTGCTCCTCTTTTCTCTCATGATTCTCTTGGACTCTGGCATCTTGTAGCAATCGCAACTGATCGGTTTAGGAACGCCTTTAATACTTTGTATAATTTTTTAAATAGTGAAAATGTTATAGTTCGAAATCGCTGACGCTCGAAGGGAGACCATATCCACGTCCCTTTTGGGCTAGATTTTCCGCTTAGTCACGGAACAGCATCCTGGAACCTTATTTTGGATCTCCGGGAAAACGTCCGTCCGTCTCTCCCTATCAGGAAGTCCCCACTCGCTCCGCTACGCGGTTTATTAGTTGATCAAAATTTTGTCTTGACTTGCAAACTATCGGACTTGCTGTCAAAGATTTGAGCTCGTTTTTTAGCTGCCACTTATGGTGTAACATTTCATATTGCTTAACACCATGGTCTTTTTCACAACTTAAGATTATGTTACCAGCTTGAATGACAGTTCCACGCCAATCCGTTTGTAAGTTACGCTTTATCAGCACTAGAAACTATTTTCTCTTGCCCTTGACACTTTCATAATTTTTGAAGCATTTATTAAACCATTTATTAATTACAATTTTTATGAATGGAATGAATTTGTTAATAAATTTGTAATAAATTTAATTTACAATATTTTATTTTATTGGTTTTTGAAATTTTTAAAACTCTTGTGGTTCTTTATTTTTATTTTGTATTCTCGTTTTAGAGTTTTGTTTATTATAAATAACAAAAATTAATTTGATTTTAATTTTGTATGTAAGACGAAAAAATTAATTCTTCCCTAGTTGCTATGTTTCGTTAACCCTTAGGACCGGTCTTGTTTGCTCAATCAGATAGTGAACTTGGCTTGCCACTACAGTCTACAGCAACTGTTTAAATTTTAAAACTGTGTGTGTGATTTAAATCACTGTGTGTTTCTCGTTTTCTCGTTGTATATGTTTATTTAATATATACAGTAGAGTCTCGATAATTCGAAGTAAATGGGACCGAGACCCCCTCTAATGAATTACTGAAAACTTGGATTACATGGAAATAAGTTCCAGTGCATTAGAAAAAATAGGCGTTTTAATAAACCGTTTTAATATAATTAAAAATCCGCTAAATAAGTTTATAGAACCTTATATGAAGATTTTTGGAAGCGCGACTCATTTCCTTCGCATACTGTATTAACATAAACATTTCTATGAAGCCTGACACATTTCCTTTGCATACCGTAGTTATATAAACATTTCTTTGAAGCGCAACACATTTCCTTTGTATACCGTAGTCATATAAACATTTGTTTAAAGTCCGAATCATTTCCTTTGAATATCATATTGATATAAACACATCTTGGAAGCCCGACACATTTCCTTTGCATACCGTAGTGATACAAACATTTGTTTAAATCCCAAATCATTTACTTCGCATACCAGATTGATATAAACATATCTTGGAAACCTCACTCATTTCCTTTGCATACCGTAGTGATATAAGCATTTCTTTGTAGCCCAAATAATTTTCTTGCATACCATATTGATATAAATATATTTTGGAAACCCGACACATTTCCTTTGCATACCATATTGATATAAACATATGGTAACCCGACATATTTCCTTCACATCCCGTAGTGATATAAGGATTTCATTGACGCCCGACTCATTTTCTTTGCATACCGTATTGATAATAACCATTTGTTTGCAGCAATTCCAATTGATAAAGTTTTCAATATAACAATCCGTATTTAACAATGGATATGATTGTAGTACAATTAAAATATATAAGGTATTTATATGTAAATAAATATATACAAATTATTCTCTCAAGGAGATGAGGAGTTTTTGTTTTCACAAACAATTAGTTCTCAGTGAAAATCTAAACTCATTTAATTTAATGCAAAACTCTTGTGAAGTATACATTAGTTACTTAGATTCGATGAAGTTTTATTATAACTCATTAGTCTTCCACTCTAACAATTAAGATGTTACTTTGTTCAGGGGTAGTTTACTACTGTGATTTATCAACGGACATTACTTACTTATACTTGCTAGCCAACACCCACCCTTAGTTATTGAGCCATTTGGTGACGCACTGATCAGTACAATCAAGAGTGACTTCCTTCATTGTTCTCTTCGTCTGGTTGGATGTGGCGCAAAGAAGTGCATGTGAGGAGGTGATCTACATCCATGGTTACGTTTCCGCGCAACACGCTATCCGGCGATTGGAGGACAAGAATCTTGTGGAGGTGTGCCGCTAGGTAGTCGTGGCCAGTAGACAGGAGGAACAGTGCTACACCTGTGCGGCGGGAAAGTCTACAGTTTATTGGTCCTTCGGTGACGAGTGTAGCCCAGCTTCTGTTGTGTGAGGCCCTGATTAGGTTTTCTCTCGTGCTGCGATTTAAAGCTGAGTTTATCTGTATTTTCACTGATTGAAAAGAGGTTGAGGTAAGTGGCTGTGGTAATGCGGCTCCCTGTTTGGCGAGAGTGTCGGCTTTCTCGTTTCCTTCTATATTGACATGACTTGGCACCCACTGAATGTGAATTTGCCAACCTTTTCCTGAAGGGAGTCTAGTTGTTTTCTACAGGAGAGTGTTCGGTGGCATTCCACTTGTCTGTTGCTAGTGACTCCCTGTATTGCGGCCATGGAGTCTACAAGAAATACAACCTTATTTGTACCTTTGATTTTTGAGAGTTCAATAGATGCTGCCAAGATAGCTTCAACTTCCCCATCATAATTGTAATACCAACGGCCACAGCCCTCTCGAATAGTCGGCTGTGGAACCCAGCTTCTGTTTCACCACTTGCTGACGACCCATCCGTGTAGATGTGTAGCAAGTCATCTGGTGGGAAGTTGGAATTAATAGTTTCCAGGGCTGCTGCCCTTAGTTCTGAGGGACTTGATTGACTTTTCGAAGCATTGTGGTTTTGTAGTTTTAGATTAGCTGATGGTAGGTTGTTAAAGGTTAAGTGTTGAACCGGTTGAGCAGGTACTCGTTGCTGAATGTTGTATTTATTTGGGAGATCGTTGTACACTGATAGTGAATTTTGTTTGGGGGTTTTAGCCTTTCGGTCGTGTGCCAGTAATTTGTCCAACGATGGCTAAATGTCTTCTTGTACCGCTCAGTGTTAATTTCCTTCTTCTAGCTAGCATAGGTTCGATTTGGGTTTGGGCCTCCATTGCAGCAACAGGGGTAGATTTTGGGGCCCCTGTTATAACTCGAAGGGCAATGTTCTGGGTGATCTCTAATTTGCGCGAATTTGCACTTGATGCTGTGATAGTTGCCTCACCTCCATATTCGAGGATCGGCCTAACATAACTTTTATAAGCTGCAATAAGGACATCTTGGTTTGCACCCCAAGTAGTGGCTGTAAGTCGTTTTATTATTTTTGATCTCTTGATAGCTCTTTGGGCAAAGTCTTCTATATGCTGTTTCCAAGTTAGTTTTCTGTTTATTGAGACTCCCAAATATTTAGAGGTGCTGTGTTCTTCAAAAACATTACCCTTAAATTTTAAGATTAAATTTTTGCGCTTGATGGACAGAGAGGGGAACCGGAATGTAGTCTTCGAATGATTAACTGCCATTTCATTTTCATTTGCCCATTGTTCAAGTTTTGATAGGGGGGCGTTAAGAGTATTTTCTAGAGACTTGATGTTGCTACTGGTAGCCTGCATAATATCATCGGCAGGGCTTTCACCCCCGGGACTCTCAGTCGAGAGCAGAGAGCGCCACGTACAGGCGATCAACTTCCCCCCCCCAACCAACATATAATAAACAAAAAATGTTAAAATTAATCCTAATTTTGAAAACTATTTTCTATTACAAATTGTTATTAAATTACTTGCATTTAAAAATTTTACATGGACTTTGAACATAATCCGAGTACAATGCATGGTCTACTACTGAATATATTTTTTGTCGTATTTTTGGTAAATGGAACTTTGCCATAATATGATTCTAAGGTCTAGCAATCAGGAATGTAATGAACTGCAAGACAAAATCTAGTTACTAGCTAGTCTAATCTTTCTGACGACGATTGATTCATTTATAGGCAAATAAATGTTCCTTGAAAAACAGAGATTAACACATAAGGAATGATAATATAAAATGAAACCTGGAAAATAAAACAATTTTTAAACAAAAGTTTTAAACATTTATTCACCAAAGAGCTAATCATATCCAGGCCCTTGCATTGGTTTTATCTTATAATTAATGAGTCTCATTGCTTATTATATTTAATTTTGATTGATGAGAGGATTCTATTTTCGTTTTTCAGTACTCCTAATATATCATTAGAAAAGAATGCTGATCATGTTGTGTATATTCAATCATAATAATCAAATAAAATATTTTGTTTAATAAAAAATTAAAATTTATTATTACTTATACAAATGCGTTATATCAGTTTAATTACACTTTCAATATTGTTTATTACTAGCACTTAAAAATAACAAAAGTCTTAACGAATGAGGAGATTGGATTTATTTTAAAAACATTTTGAGGTACCATAGCTAAAGAATACAATGGTAGCTGATAGGGAGTTCAATGTCATTCAGTTATATTACGAACACAATATTATAAACGGTAAAAAATTTAAATAAAAAAGTTTGTTTTTAACAGTAAACAATTAAGTAAATGCGAAAATTTCATCATTGTTTTTAAACGTTTCCATCAATCAAAAACATTAAAACGGAAACTGGATTTACATAAACTAAAAATACGTCGTAGGTCATAAAGTATGTAAAGTTTATTAGGATAAAAGTAAACTTTTTTTGTTAGTTTCAGAAATGTTCAAAATCAAATAAGAACACACAAAGTCATACTTCTGTTTTAAATCGGTTTCAGTACGATTTTCGAGTTTTCAATAACCACTTCTGAGACCGCCAACCAAAATTTCTTTCGTTTTTTTTTTTAAGTGATAAAACGCATACTTTACAGAACATATTTCCACCAGGTTACCTCAAGGTGAAATAAATGATCACATATGATTTCATGCAACAGCTGAGTTTATGTTATCGATTGTTGGAAAACAAATTATAGGTTATGTTTTACACGTAGATTATTCTTAAAATGTTTTGATGAGTTAATAAATATTTTAATTTATTTAATTATATTAAATATCAATACAAATAATTCAATACAACAATAATAATAAGCTATCTATTTTTAATCCAATTTATTAAAGGAAAACATTTTTTGGTCCATCATATATTTTTTTAAAACTGATTCGAATTTTATTTGGCAGTAAAATTCGGATTCAGTAAACATCTAATGAATGTGTTTTTATATAATTTTATAATACCTTCAATAAATATTAATCTTTATTAAATACATTCCTCAAGTAAGGATGTAAACATTTTAGTAACATATTTATAAATTAATAGTTTCGGCGATTTACGTTGAAAATTTTGCAAAACTATTAGCTCTATTTTGTTGTCATATAATAAGTTTTAAAAAATATTTATTTTTCTCTGTTAATTAGAAAAAACTTTTCACTGTATTTCAACACTTATTTTCAACAAACTAAATCCTGTAAAGCAGTTGATCTATAGTGTAATAAATATAGGTGTGATCGGACTTAAGTCTTGTGAGTAATTGGAACAACCAATTAAGTGGAAGAAAAGGCTTAACGAATGTGATAGAATGCATGTTGTTGCGCCTACCTAACACACGTACTTCAGTGGGAAATAAATTCTTTAACAAAATCAGTTCATTAATTGACTCTCCATTTGGCAGCCAGTTCGGGATATGTTACTGGTTTTTCACTATATACAGATTAACCTGTATTTAAAAAGAATAATGTGGTATTGAAAGAATTTATGTAGAATCTATACATTCACAGTTTAGTTCTCTTCATTAAGAATTATTTCAACTGTTGACGAATGACGAGGGTCTTACACAATATCAAGAGCACAGTGGTACAATATATTACAATGAAAATATTGGAAAGAACCCCAATACCACAAAAATAATAAAAAATAACAAATAAAACAAGTTACTTAAGATTAAACCTTATGTATATTTCGATAACCATGTCATCATCATCAGAGGGTCTTATTACAAAATACAATCTAGCACACAAGAAGTTACAAACTAGAATAGACCCTCTGATTATGATGACATGGTCAACAAAATGTACATAAGGGTTTAATCTTAAGTAACTGGTTTTATTTGTTATTTTTGATTATTTTTGTGGTATTGGGGTTCGTTCCAATATTTTCATTGTGAGGAGGGTTTTGATAATGTCCATTAATTGATATATTAGTGATAAACTCCGTTCATTATAATTATAAATTTCCTCCTTCAAGTAATGTAGGGTTATTAAGTGAATATTTAATAATAAATATATATATATATATATATATATATATATATAAAACTTTCACTACAAATATATATATATATATATATATATATATATATATATATATATAAATATCGCAATATGTATTCTTGTGTATTAATAAAGAACTAAGTCAAAATACAAATACAAGAATTATAATTGAATTTACAATTGAATTGTAACAATTCAATTGTAGATTCAATTATAATTCTTGTATTTGTATTTTGACTTAGTTCTTTATATATATATATATATATATATATATATATATATATATATATATATATATGTATATATATTTTTTTCTAAGTATATAGTATTGTGTGTGTGTGTGTGTGTGTGTTTGTGTGTTTGTGTTTGTGTGTGTGTGTGTTTGTGTGTGTGTGTGTGTGTGTGTGTGTGTGTGTGTGTGTGTGTGTGTGTGTGTGTGTGTGTGTGTGTGTGTGTGTGTGTGTGTGTGTGTGTGAGTGTGTGTGTGAGTAGGTATTTATTGATATATATAAAACGACGCATTCAAGATGATTTTATACAGTTATATGTAAGACAAGACTACGATGCAATGAATAGGTGTAACAGCTGATTGAAGAATATTGCAAAAGACATGAAAAAATCGCTCCAGTCCAACAATTATTATTATACATTTGTAGATTATTTAATGTCGCCTGCCAATTTAGTAGCCTAATACTTATCGGTACACTTTTAACACCATGAGTTTCTTATCCTCATGGGGAGAACACTTTCAACGTAACAGTTGGTTAAAATAAATATTAACTACATTATCAAGTTAACCTTTAGTTATTCTAAACGTATTAATAAAGTATACAACAATGAATAATATATATACCAATATTTAAAAAAATAATGGTCCTTAGTCTTTGTTAATTTTTGTTATTTACGAAATATCTAAAGATATTGAAATACATTTATAATACTTAAGCACATACACATTTTTGAAGTGCAATTTTGCATTCCATATAAAATATCGAAGTACACATATAAAAAGAAGTACATACAGAATAATAAACATAAGATATTGATATAACTATTCAATATTGTAGTTTAAATTTTCAGAATAAACTACTTAAATTGTTTTAATACGTTAAACTTTGTTGTTAAAATCATATGTTAACATTTAACATTTACTTAAATGTAGCCTACATTAAAGTTTTGAAGTACATATAAAATATTTATTTAGCTATATAATATTGAAGTACACATAGAATGTTTAAGTACATACACAACTTTGAAGTACATATAAGGTATTGAAAACAAATAAAATTTTGAAGAACATATAAAATATTTTATTTTGATTTTTAAGAATAAATAGTATATATTTTTCAATTACATAAAATTTTTATATTAAAAAGTATTTTAACGTTTTACTTAATACAATAGTGTTTAGAATAAGTTTCTAAGTTTTATATGCAATTATTATTTCTAAAACTAAGTAGGTTACTGTCACACTTCAAGTACTTAAAATATTGTCGATATTGTCACAGAGCAGAATAATGAAAACTATACTAGTATCTTTAGAGTGTTTAAAGGATTTAAACTACTTTTGGCTAGAAAAAGAGATCTGAATCATTGTGTGTAAAGATATTATGATTTTTTTGACGCTAGGATGTTACCACCTAAGGGTCAGAATTACATCTGAGGTATATTCAATATACTGCCATTTGTTTATATGAAATGTAGACCTATGACCTCAAAAAATAAAAGATTGAGATATATGTATAACTTAACGATACCGTCAAGTTAGGAAACTATCTTAGTGCAGGTTCCTGGTGTAGTGGATGAAGAGGATAATTAACGGAATGTGTCTTTCTAAGTAATGTTTACATTTGTGTGTAGTTATAAGTTAATTAATTTGTTTGATTCTTTTTCAACTGCGAAGAGAAGATTATGGGTGTAGATAACCTGGTAGAGAATGTATAGGTTACATCGCATTTGGTCAGGGCAGCATATTTGAAGTGGAGCAATTCTGGTAGAAGTATATCTACTTCCATCAAGGTATTATATTCGTTACAACCCCTTCTAATAAAGTGATAACGATTTTAAAGTATTTATTTTAAAACGAATAACATACACAGGTCTATTTATGTACGCTTCTAGTATAGATGTCTTGGATGTTACTGTATTATTTTTTATGGTTTAATATAGCGGTTTTGTTGCGTCTGTAACTTTATTCTTTAGCCTACATCTAGGGAACATGTATTAATAAACTACCACAGTAAGTAGCTCCAATAAAAATAAACGATTTTAATTAAACATGTCAATATCGATATTTTAGAAATCGGCAATATCAATTAAATATCTTAAATTTTAGTTTTGTGAAAAATCCTTGATTAATAACTTCTCTTATATAATGAGCTTTATGTATTAATTCCTTTACGTCATTGTGTATCAAGTTTATGAGTTCATCCTTGAGAATCCGAAGACGCTGAATTGCTTTCAGAATTTATAGTACTTTGCTCTCCTTGTCCCACATTAACAGTTCCTAACGCAAGTCTATATATGGTTACAGTCTACATGCGTGATATACTTTGTTTGTGAATGTAGGGAATGTGTAGGCAGCTGCATGGACATAATTACTAGAATGCCACTAATATACTACGTCTTCAGGGGGAGGGTAGAAATGGTTTTCTTTCAATAAAACCACTAAAAATCTTTTTCTATGTCGAAAACATTTGTTTCAAGAATATATATATATTTGTTTCTAGTAGCTTCATGTTTGTTAGACAGTTTCTTTTTTTTTATCATTCTTAGTATTGTAACTCCTGAGGATGTTGGTAATGTAAACCAACGAAAAGCTTTGAGTTTATTATTCAATAAATTAAATATTCCTGTATTTGTGTATATTATTTGATCTTAAAAATATTCTAACAGAAAAACACATTTGATATTCTATATATATATATATATATATATATATATATATATATATATATATATATATATATATGTATGTATTTATATATATATACCGAAATATTACTCGTATTTTAAGGTCAGTAGAGAGTAGAAGATAAGGGATTTAAGTAAGCTGTTAGTAAATAATCGATTTTAAAAACGAGCATTCAAAAAAATTAAAGGGGAGACACTAAAAGTAAATCTATCATACGTGTACGTTTATAAGGAGTAAAGTTCACAATTTCTACAATAACCTTTTCCGAGAAGAACGTAAATTCCAAAACCAGGTCTTGTGAAAGCACAACGGATTTTTCTTGGGGCAAGGCAACAGAAGGAAAACGGGCAATGATTGCCTGAAATAAGAAAAGAAAATTCATTGACGGGCGAGACAGGGAGAAAGGAGGGTATTGTGCCAGGGTGAAAGTCATGAAATCGAGGAGAATTCAGTTACGTTTTAGGAGCTACTCCCTGGGAGTTAAAGAGGGCAACCTAAACCTGGAAGTCGGAGGTGAAGGATTATAGTACTTGGGGCCGGAGAGGGTTTGCTAAAACCTGGAAGCTGAAGGTGGAGGTAGTAAAGAGGAAATGGAGCAAGGAAATTTGAAGATAGTAAATTTTTAGTGTCATTAAATTTCAATGAAATCAGTGAGTTTTTTTGTCACGCTCATAAACTCGAACAATATTGTACAAAATTCAGTTTTAGTCCCCAGTAAATAAATTTAATACTGTACTATTAATAAATAGTAATACTAATAAATTTAATATATTGTTAAACTGCAAAAGAATTGAGACCGATTGATACTAGATTAACCTAATATATTTTTAAAATAAATGAGTTTATAACAAACAACAAGAGTTATTTTGTTAACTAAATTAATGTTATGTTATAGTAAAAGGCCTATAATAGACATTTTCATTTTTTTGTCCAATAACAAAGCTGTTTTAGTTTTATAGTACAAAAATCAAATTTATGGACCAATAACTATAAGTTTGTTGTTTAAGCTGATTTATTCCTTTTTTTGTTTCTTACTACTTTTTTTGTCTATTGATTTTATTTCTAGTTGAAGAACAACAATGGGAGTAAAACTGAAAATTTAAATATTTAAATTTCTCCAGAGACTAATTTATATTAGACGACCAGCAATAGGAAATAATATAATTTAATGATTCTCCAACTGTTACACAAGCACTTGATATAAAATCTATTTCAAGTTTGGGCATGAACGAACAGTTTTTACAGATGCCTTTGGTAACTCTGGAAATTTAGTCAGTCACTGAGCACCTATAACTGGATCAAAGTCATTGTAGATGATCCTTTTAGAAAAGGTCAGAAGACATCAACCTCGTTCAGTACAGGGACGGCCTTTAGGTCCTAGGAGATGAGAACCAGATCAGATAGAAATTTCCTGACATACATATATTTATATAATATAAAGAATCTAGAAAACGTTTTTCTTGAGCCGCCGCAAATCGTCTGGAGCCAAAGAACACCCTCCCACTCTAACTGACTGATTGCGTTTATCTCCGATCACAAATGAAGGCCTATGTATGTCTGTTTATGTAACTGTATAATTTCAGTTTATAATCCAAGAATATTTAATAAATAACAACGACTGTATAATACGTAATACTCTCACCGATTGCAAACGAAAAATTTCAATAAAATATTTAATCTTTTGATAAGTAACGTAAATAAAATGAAACAATTCAAACATTATTTTTAAGACTATTTTAAAATATACGCATAAATATAATTTCTATATAAGAATAATTTAATCGAAATTTGTATGTAAAAATATTCCCATAATAGATAAAAGTATCATTTGGTCGTACCAATGTCAAAATAAGTGTAAAGATTTAAAAGTAAATAAATTATTTAATTTCATTTCTTTCTTTCTTAAATTTCTACTTTGAATATAATTTTAACGACAATATAGGACATCATTGTGTAATTTTACAGAGTTTGGATATGATTTACTATTTCTAAGTTTTTCTTATCATATGTTTTCTTTTACAAATATTTCCGGTGTTGTAATTGTTTGGATATGATTTTAAAAATATAGCAGGAATAGCTATGCTTTTCCCATGTAAAACATTTCCTCATAAGGGTTTACTTCTAATTGCCTAACTCTAGAATATTAATCCTAATATACCTTGGGGTTTAGATGATTCACTTTTCATAAGAAAAGTGCCCTCAGGTTTGGAACTTTGATAAACAAATTCTAGTTTTGTTGTATTGTAATGTAATTGAATGAGATATCTTAGTAATAAGTCATATTTCAGGAAATCTTTAATAAACTCTTGTTTAAGTTACTTGACTCATAATATTTTATGTAACTAGTTAGCATCTATTTATTGAAGCAACTCTGGGGTATTTATTTACATAAAAGGTTTTTATTTATTTACAATAACGATATATTATAATAATTGTATAATTTAAATTATTAAAATAAACTCCTTTATCATTTATATATGGAAGTTGTTGCTACTGCAACAATATTTGTTAAAATGTCAAATAAGATAATTAAATGACCTTTCCAGTATTAAAAAAGTTCTTCAAACTTCAATCTTTACCGATAAGAAAGCATTACGACATAGCCGTGTTTGACGTCACAATCCGACTCAAAGTAACTGTCAACTCTAAATTAAAAAGAAATTACATAGTGCTAGTTTATCTAAAATTGATCTTTGTAAAGAATCCGTCGGTAACCATGCTACAAACGTTGAAGAGTTACCGACAGTTGGAAGGTCGAAAGGTGAACAGATCTGTTAGACACTTTATTAAAGTCGAATGTAATTACAGGAAAATTCTTTAGACTTTAAATACTAGTCGAACTCAATCGATTATAACTATTCTATTCATGCCAAGAGCTTATCTAGGACCGTTTATCATTATTCTACATCAGTAATAATGTACTTAATTAAATATACTAATATTAAATTACAAAAATAATAATATTAATGTGTTTAAAATATAAAAACTAAAAAAAATATATTTTAAAACGGAACTATGAAAAGACGATTAAAAAAATCAGAGAAATAAAGAAAAGTAACGAAATTGTTTTAAAAATTAAAAATAAAGGCAAAGGATTTGTACAAATAAGTGACAAACTATTTAACGAAGTAAAATAGTTGAGAGTAGATGAATAGCTTTGTTTTATTGAATATATTATTGTATTATGCATTTTAGGCAAAATATAGGATGTGAAAAACAATTTATAGGAAAAATAGAAAAATATACCTGCTGAAACTTGATGCTCTACTGTGTCAATTTATATGTTAATCGTAGTACGGTGGTACATAGCGGGAAATAAGTCTATATTCAACCTCTCTTTTGCATTGAAAATGGTAAAAACCCCTTTTTTTAAAAAAAAGGGGTTTATTTATTATAAAGTATATTAGTGTAACATATTGAACCATGAAAAGCTATTTACCTCATTATTTACTTCGTAAAATAAACTCATTTGTTCGCCTCCATAGCTACTCTTATTTGCGTCTATTTATATTTACGTTATTAACTGCTGATGACTTCACTGCCATCGTACTAGGTTTACGTTTTTTCTGACGCCGCAGTAACGAACTTTTTCCTTATCATAGAGTCAGTAGTTATTTATCATGTCGTTTAGTCTTTCGATAGTTTTGTTTATTAGTTTTGAACAATTTTAGTTGCATAAAAAAAGAAATAGAGTAGTAACAGCCGAAGTACTGGTGATATTGTTAGTCATATGATGTTTAATGAAACTGATCTTGAATTAAATTCTGCCTCGTGGGCCAAGGCTTTGAGTAGTGCTGACAGGGTATTTATAATCAAATATAATTGAACATATCAAATATATGAGTGACTTTAATAGGTAGCACCAAATGCTTAGCTATTCATCATACGAGCTTAAGACAATACGCTGCTATAAAAAAAAGTCATTGCTCAAATAGAGATAAACATATAAGCAATAGAATGGAGTCACTTGGTATAATCAGAAATATTTTAGCACTTTCGGTTAATATTAAAAAGCACCAATCAACCAATTTCCCACGGGAGATACAGGAAGAAGACTTTGTGTTGGAAACTTTTTTAAAAACTATCGCAAATTATTAAAAATCACAATGGACAAAAAGTAAATATGAATCTAACACACACACACACACACACACACACACACACACACACACACACATATATATATATATATATATATATATATATATATATATAAGTGTATATATATATATATATATATATATTTATATATATATATGTGTGTATATATATATATATATATATATTTATATATATATATATATATATATATATATATATATATATATATATATATATATATATATATATATATATATATACATAAAAGTTATATAAACAAGTATTGTAGATTTAGCTAATATAAAGATGACCTATGTATAATTTTGCTGACGCAGGCTTTGTGCGTTGAGCAACTGCGGTCCATTGTTAAAACAGTCGTCTCCACTTCAAATGAATGTATATCAGTTTTATTTGTTAAGCCTAACTTTGTAATAATTTCAACCTAAGGTTATCCTAAATTTATAAAGTTTTGTAAAAATTAAATTATTTTTAATAACTATACGTGCTTAATAAAACACGTAACTTATATATATATATATATATATATATATATATATATATATATATATATACGTATATAAATATTTATATATGTATGAGTGTGTGTATGTGTGTGTGGGTGTGTGTATTATGGCAATATGGCTATGGTGATTATGTGTAAATTCCAGTGATTATAAATTGAAGGTATAAAGATTAAATATTCATCACATTTGCCGGCTACTTTATAAAATCCTCAACTCATAATTGACAATGTAATCAGTATTATGCCTTTGCTAATGCTTTTTCTATAATTCTTTCAGTTAGCTTAGTTGCATGGCTTCTGTCATGGCGTATGTAGTTGCTAAGCAAGTTTTTACGTTTAAAAAATCTGGATAACCGTGAAATTATAAATTTTGTAATAATTTATTAGGTATACTTACAAATACAAATATTTAAAAGAATATGATTTTTTAAGATTATAAGTGGAGTTCCTTTATGACTTGGAACTGTTTTATATACGTAATAGTAATCCAAATTGTTTTTTTCTGACAAGAGATTTTGACCAGAAATACAAATATTTAAATGTACTAGTAATTATTAAATTCAAAGTTATTTTTTGTTTGGATAAAAATAAAGTACTTACTGAAATGTCAAGCTAGATTTTATTTCTTTTCAGTAGTTTTAATAATTAACCTAACCTAACAAATATTTTGAAAAATTTGTATTTTTCAATACATGATATATATTAGGTAAATACAAATATGTCACACTGATAAATAAAGATAAATAAATATAATTACTGAAAATATTAAGGCAACGATGACTGGGAGCAATGTTTACACAAAACATTGAAAAATTAAAATTAATAACTGTCCTTAACAAAACAATAAGCTGATTGGTTGACCTGAGGAAAATAAAGGTTAACATAGCTTTGCAACTAGAAGGTAACGAAATAGATTCAAAATCGATGGAGGAGAGATAACTCTATGATTCATGATTACACACAAAAAGAAAATCCTCACTGCTGCACATCTACCCACAAGTTTTATTTTAATAATTGATAATTTATAAATTATGAATTAACAACAATAACATTTACTTTGAATCTGTATAATTATCCATTAACCATCATTGTTAACAAAGTAATTTACAGTTTTTATATCTAAATCTCATTAAATTGTCTTTCAAAACCTTATTGTTAACAAATTACTTTAGATTTAACCTAATTATTTTGTTCTAATTTTTTTGTTTTGTTCTAATTTTTTAAAACTTAATATCTAAATTTTATTTCTGAAATAATGTCTTCCTGAAAAACTAGTAGCACAAGTTGAAGAAGAAATAAAATAATATTAATATTTTTCATTTGGTAAAAAACACATCTCTTTATAAATTTAGGAAAGTTAAATTTGAGTTTAATGTAAAATTATTTATTGCGATGTAATAATGGATGTGTTTCCGAAACGACTAACTAGTATCTTTACAAATACCATAATAAAAGTACAGTGAAATTGATTAGAATTAAAAAAAAAATTATACTGTTTTGAATAATGAATGTGTAGGTTATTGTTGTGAAATATAAAACCATAAACAAACAGGTTTTCAATGTGGCAACCGACAGGTTGTACAAGACTGTTCCTGTCAACGTATTGGGTCTGTAATTAGTTCACAAGATTGTTCTTTGTTGATGAAACCAATTTGAAGATCAGTTTAAGTTACGGCTGATTTCGCCCGTTGAAGAGAGATGTTTACAGATCTTTAGTGGGGGACAAGTCATTTTAAAACTGATTGTTTTATTCGTTAAATGGAAAAGAACCATGAAAAATGGACGGTTGATTATTACTTTGTTGAAAAACAAGTAGAAATATTTTATACAAATTTTTTTTTAAGCCTTGACAGTAGTTATGTTTTTGGGAATTCTACAAGTTTTACTAAGATAAATACAGTACTTTTATTAAGAAACATTATGAATTTTACAATTTTTATAAGCTATTGCTATTTTAACTATGGTTTACTTTAAGGCTTGATGACATAACAAAATTGTAATAACATTTCTTCTCTATACAACAATAATTACATATATGTTATTCCTGTAGCTTAAAGTAACTGAGTTTTGATTCAGAAAAAATTTCTAATCGTCAGAATTGTAAATCGGAAATTTAAATGTATAAAAAATTAATGTATACTTAAAATAGAGTTTATATTTATACTTTATATATTATATTTTTTATATTTTATTATATTTATATTAACAAATTATCTAATAAAATACTTTTACAAATTTTGTAAAAGTATTTTATTAGATAATTTTTTTCCTGAAGATGCTGATACTATTTTATCGGCGAAAAGCTTTGAATAAATATATTCATTAAAAGTATTCTTGTTTTTGAAATATTTTTAATTTATTAAATATATATATATATAACTTCACAAGCGTTCTGTGTGGATCAGAACGCCTACAGAGAAAGTAGCACATATAATTTATTTGTAAAAAGCAATAAGCTTGAAAGCACAGGAAGTGTGTTGCTAGAAAGCATACATCATTGGTGAGGTGGCGAGTGTTGAATTTTTATTGTAAGAAAACATTACCCTTAATTACTATTAGAGTATAAAATCGTAATGGCCATACATTAATTGTATATTATTAGACACGGATAGGACAGAACAGTTTTATTGGTCAAGTTTACTAAGCTGCAAACTAAACTTAGGTTGTTTTACTTATATTTATTATTATATTTAGACATATATTTTTTAGTATTTATTGAAAATAAATACAGTCGGCGCCGCTTGTTGGGATCACGGTTAATGTTATCATTCGGTTATTGTTATCGTTTCATTGAAAAACAAACACGGACGTATATTAATACATTGTAATTAGGCAGCTTATTGTAATCATCTGTTCGCTTATTATTATCATTTAATTTGCCATTCAAAATCATATGCGTCAACGTATACTAGCATAGACCAAGTAAAAATGTCTACAAAGTAGTGTAAACAGCACGTGCAACACACAATGACGCCCAATTCATAGAATGTTTATTTTTAGAATTACAGAAATACTTTATAACGGTTTCAGCACTTAGCACAGTTCTCAGAATGTCTCCCTTACTCTTTGCTTACGCAAACACCCTAGACTCGCTGAGTCGACCTTCGTTGTTTGTTAACATTACTTGATGTTACTACTGAACCATTTACAGTACAGTCCTACTGTATTTTTTAACAGTGAATTTTTATGAACGTTTATTACAGTATTTCAGTGTGATTTTACATAACCTAATTTTTAAAGATCTTTTTCGTTTGTTTTGTAGAGTTTAGTGTCACTTGAAGTTTCAAAGGACAGTATAAGATGTCCGAATCTCAAAAGAAACGACGCTATTTAAGTCTTAAACAAAAACTTGATATTCTAGATAGGTACAGTAAATTACCAAAAATGAGTCAAAGAAACGCTACTTCTCAACTTGACGTTTCTCAACCTCTCTTATGTAAAATATTGAACAACAAAGAAAAATTCTTGTCATTATAAAAGTGTAATGCAAATGTTGACAACAAAAGACATCGTTCTGGGAAGAATCCGCAAGTGGAATCAGCTTTGAAATTGTGATTTAAAAATGTTTCGCGAAAACGATCCTCGAGTTGACGGCCCACTAATGCGTCTAAAAGCTGAGGATCTTGCCAAAAAAAAAGGAAAACAGGATTTTAAAGCCACAGATGGATGGTTCAATCGATAGAAGAAAAAGGAAAACATTGTTTACAAGAAAACGTGTGGTGAAAAAAGAAATGCTGATTTTGTTGGAGCTGAGGCCTGGTTACAATACGAATGGCCAAAGATTTTTGACGAGTATTCTCCTAGCTGCAAATACAATGCAGATGAAACCGGAATTTATTATCGTGCTTTACCCGAACATACTTACTTATTTAAAAATGAAATTGCTAACGGCTGTAAAATATGTAAACAAAGAATAACTGTTTTGTGTTGTGTTAACATGGTTGGTCATACAGAAAAACTCTTAATTATGGGTAAATCTAAAAATCCACTGTGTTTTCAAGGTATCAAAAAGGTACCGGTTGAATATCGTTCAAACCCCAATGCTTGGATGACATCAAAAATTTTTAATGAATGGCTGACTAATTGGGATGCCAGCCTCATACGCAACATTGTCCTTCTACTAGACAACTGCACTGCACATAATGACATAAGCACTACGCTAAAACACATCAAAGTGATTTACCTTCCGGCCAATACTACATCAATTATTCAGCCATGTGACCAAGGCATTATTAAAAATCTCAAAAGTTTTTATCGAAGAGAGATGCGTGCTAGAATTATAGAAAATATGGATGAATTTCAAACCCTTACCTCAAATGAATTGGCTAAAAAAACTTCTTTACTCGAAGCTATTCATCTGATAGCAAAATCTTGGAATGAAGTTTCTGAAAAAACTGTGAAAAATTGCTTTAGAAAAGGTGGTTTTTTTTGTTGAAGAAAATCAAGAGCAAGCTACATCTGAAGAAGACTCTGAAGAGAACTTGAAGCCTTTCGATTTGCCCTTAAAAGAATATACTGAGTGGATGGAAGTTGACGATAGTATTGAAACAGCAGCGGAAATGACTGAAGACGATATTTGTGAGGTAGTTGCTTCAACATCAAAAGTTACTGAAGAAGAAGAAGGCACCGATGATGACGAAAATGATAAATGTGTACCGCAAAGATCTAAGCAGGAAGTTCACCAAGCTCTTGAGATTCTAAGGCAGTTTGTTCAACAAAAAGCAGAAAATTTCAACAAACATTATGAATATGAACAATTTATAAACAATATTTTACGAGAAGACTACAGACAGTCACATAGGGAGGAATTCTTCGAGAAAAAGTAAATGTAAATTTGAAGTGTAAATAAGATTGAAGTGTTTTATAATGAAGTTTTATGTGTTAAAATATTTTGATCAAGTGTTTTACGTAGTTCTATATACTGTATTTTTTTCAATTATGCTAGATTCAGTGTTAAAAAAAATTCTACAGTGGAATAAAATAAACTGACATGAAATATGCCCACTAATTTTAACAAGTAGAAAACTAATTTACAGAAATTCTACTACTCTACCTAATATTCCGGAATAGCATCAAAATTCGGTAAGTACAGTTTAATTATAGTGTTACAGAATTAGAATTACTTGATGTAATGATAGGCTTACATATCGCTGGGAACAACAGTTGTGGCAATAATACAGTGAGTTCAATGCAGTACGGCTGTAGACTGCATCGTGATTAAGCGTTCGGTTATTGTTATCGTTCGGTTATTGTTAACAAATATGCTTCTGACAAATATGATCACAATAAGCGGCGCCGTCTGTAGTACATAAAATAAAGCATTAGAAATAATATTGTAAAGTAGAATATCATAGAAAGTATATATACCATATAACTCTATTCATAAGCTGTTTGACCTTCAAATTGAAAAATAAATGAATTTTGTTTTTTCAGAATTATTTTCTTTAAACGATTTTTACAACTTTAGCAACTGCAAGTCATAAATACGTTTGTTCAGTAGTGAAATTCCAGAAAGTAAATCTACCAATGCGGTCCTCAGACTAACCATAGGTTGTCGTTTGAGTACGGGCAACATATAACCTTCCGAGTGTTATACATCCACTCATCTAAACCAACACCATCGGCAAACTTACTCACAATAAGTAAAGCCAAGGAAACAAATGATCAAACAAGCAGCAACCGACGTATGACAAGTTTGATTTATTCTGGTCCGTTTGTTCACATAACCTCGTTAAGAGAGTGTCGTCAGTTGGACGCATTGTGTGAATAGCAAATTATAGGTTAGGTTGTATTAAGAAACATGCCATTTGTCAAAGCTCTTACGACACTGCAGGTATGCGTGCTCGCTTTTTTCTCTAGAGAAGTAAAGTGAGCCAATGAAAGACGATTAATTATGTTGATAATTAGAATTTGCGAATTTCATTACAAAACACTGGGTCTTGCGATTTCCACAATGGGAAAATTACAAGAACTCTCGTTATTTTACTCTGTCTATTTATGAATTATGAAAATAATTAATGGAGTGTTAAGGTTTTTGCGTTTTTAATTCAACCAGTTAAATCCAAGTCATTGTAAATTGTCCCTATTTTTAAAGGTAAAGATTTTTTAAAGAAAAATGTCTTTGGTTATAAAAATATATATTTATAAGTAGGATAAAATAACGTAACCTATTTTACAAAAGATTTTTCTAACTGTAGAGAAACAATACTTATGTAGGTTAATTTGTATATATTTATTTTATTACATTTCACCTGATCCAAATCCTTTTAAACCAGTGTTGGAGGTGTATTTGTCAATGAATGTAGGCTCTATATTTAGTATTCAAACTTAAATATTTATTTTTTAACATTTTGCAACTAAGAGATTTCCTTTTAAATATCTTAAACGTGCTATATAGCGTTAAATCTTTTAAAAAGATTGTAACATTGAAAGTAAAATAAAACGCCATACAAGTAGAATAAAACAATATGTAGTAATATTTGACAAAGTTTAAAAAATGTAATTTTTTGTTTGTGTCATTAGATATGTTACAATAAAATACGTTCTAAACTAGAAACAAATGAATTTAGATGTCCCACAGCATTAGTTATTTTAGAATTTACGGTAAATATTAACAAGCAAACATAGCCTCTCTTTATATACATACATCTTTATAAAGTAATTCTTCAATACTTACCTCATACCATGTTATTAAACAACTATAATAAAATGTGTGTATAAAGTTCCACTCATGATCATTTTAGGTATAAAAAAAAGGTATTATGTATATCTTAATTTTCTTCTTCTTTACATTGTGAGTTGTTATCTTCAAATTATTGTTCTTTACGTAACTGTGCAACAACATATTTTGATACGATAAGTTTGCTTACAAATAGAAAACAAATTGATACTTTATTTACAGCCAAATTATTAATATCGCATGCATTGTTATTAGGTGACAAATTATATATATAATAATTTAACGTAGTATAATACAGTTTTCTTTTATACTGTGACAATAGTGTAATATTATACAGTTTTATACTTGCTTGGGGGTGAGGTTAGGTTTGTATTTTTATGATTTTCAAAACTTAAAATCACATTAGTATTATTTAAAAGTTATCTTTTGAGAAAGACGAAAAACGAAACCAGAATCAGAGTTGATACAACATTTGTAAAGTAAAACCGAATGTATACTCGTGCATTGTAATTTTAGTAACCTTTACCATAACCTAATATATGATAAAGAATCCTTGGATATATATTTTTATCCTGGAAAACCCATTGATTTCCCCTTCGGTTATAACGATATTCATGACGTAACCACGAGTTGATGACATGAGTAGAAAGTGTTTCCCTAAACAGTTGTGGCTGTTTTTCATGCACATAGTAACTGAGTAGACATATGTAGCCATTGAATGGTATGGAGGTTATTGATTGTAAACTGTCAAGAAAGCCTTTGTCTTCTTCTGCCATATGTTATGGTGATTTTTCGGTCGACTCATTCCCAATACTTTCTCTTATCTGTCACGGAAACAGGATGGCTTGAAACTTTTTTCTCTTACGAGTGGTCCAATGTTGACTGGACATTCACGCAACAATAGGTTAAAAGCGTTTGTAACGCCAATGCAAGTATTTAAGTATTCTACCACAGGTACTTTGTGTATTAAAAGTATGTACTGTAATTTGAGACAAACGGTATAGAAGCCTTTTCTCTCAATACATCTTGTGATTTAGGATTTATTTTGGTAGATTCGTGTAAAAGTAATTAGTTGACAATTAAGTTAGAGATAGGTTACAAAACTTATCAAGTTAAAAACTTGATATTACCATTTCTACTACAATTCAGTGAAACTAAACATTGTGCAAAACAATTATAAAGTTTACAGTAGTGTATAGTTTAAAAATTCATACTATTACGTTGTAGCTTTCTGATGCCACTAGCTGTTTTACAGAAATTAACATATAAGTAGCTAAAGTTGTAATTTTTAAACTACTTATAAATATTTGTTTTCAACCAAAAAAAAAAATATATTATTCAAATGCTCTCATGTTACAATAAACTTATGCTACATTCTATGTACTTAATTTTCCATTTTCCACCAATAGTTGTAGGAATCTTCTTGAGGGAATTTTTGCCACTAAAAGTAGTTTAAACGAAGATGGAATCAAACATTAGATGTGTTAATTTGTTGAAAATGGTTTGAGATATTGTAAACGAAATCTGGCATAAACGTTGTTTAGGGCTTTCTAAAAAGGTTCTAAATTTAAAAAGAAGTGTGTTAATGACAGATTTAGTAAAAGAATGTGGACATTTTACTAATTTATTGATTTAGAGATCAAAAACGAGTGATATTATAGTCTATGTTTCAGACATAATTAAACTGACGGTTGGAGGAACTTCGCACAGAGATAACAGGAAGACGTATATCAGGCATTCTATTGTCTTCATCTGGGAAATGGTCCACAGTTAGTTAAATCTACTGAATACTTTTCTACGCCCGGTTGTTACGGATGATGGACGGCACTTGATATGCTACACTGATAGGGATTGGCTTAGATTTTATTCTACCAAATTCCTTCATAAAATCAGA
Source organism: Prosapia bicincta (assembly GCA_036971475.1). NCBI lineage: Eukaryota > Metazoa > Arthropoda > Insecta > Hemiptera > Cercopidae > Prosapia > Prosapia bicincta. The sequence goes on from JBAIZL010000001.1 coordinate 373,840,149, forward strand.
ATATTTTCGAAACTAACAATTAAACTTAGTGCTGTAGTACGTGTTCAACTCAACTCAATTACAGGAGAACAGAAATGCTACAAGAAAGAACCAAATTATCTTGCGATTCAGAATTTCAGATAAATCCAAAACGAGAAACTAACAGATTATATTTGTTGGTTTTAAATAGTGATATAGTAGTTTCTAAACTGAGATACAAACCCTAATATTTGAACACAACAAAATATAGTTTAGTAATAGATGCACATGTGATTTCATATGGGTAGTAAAGCGTCGATAAGTTTAATGAAGTCACTACTTCTGAAACTTATCCTTAATTTTCTGTTCTTGTTTATCGTAAACAGAAGTACTTTACTGAGCTCCGTAGAAATTTTAGTAGTAATAATTTAGTGAGCATAGATATGAAACCACACTATGCAACACATTGGTTCAAAACCACTTTGCAATTTGTTTAATAACGTCATAAAATTTGCAGTCTAGATATTTTCTGTTAAAAACCAACACCACTTATAGTAAATAATTGAAAGAAAACTCACACACAACAACAAACCAATCTATATGATAATAGGCGGCACAAAAATCAGTGCTTTTGCAAAATCAAATAGTACAGGCCCATTGTGTGTTCAGGTAAACCTCCTAAGGGTACGAGGTAACAAAGGAACAGTTTTATACCGACACAGCCAGAAATATGAAACCATTAACCATCCTATATACGAATGCTAGTTTCTTACAGAAAGCATATAGTAATGTTGAGGGATACAGTAACCTAAAAGAATAACCTTAGAATATTACCTAAAGTAGTTTATGATAACACAGCAGAAACTATAAACTGATCTTTGCTTTGGCAATAAAGTCTAGATTAAAATTGAAATACATTTGGAAATATATCTTGTACACGGAAATCGATAAAACTTTTTAAAAAGCTTTTTATATTCCTATTATTAGCTCAAACTCTCCTTATATATAACTTGCACAAATTTTCAATCGTTAATAAAATATGTTTTTATTCATCCCATCGAGATTAAATACATTATTTTAACATATAGTAGATGACAATTGATGTTATTATAGTTTTTTCAAATATTAATGTATTATTTAAGTTTAAAAAAGTATTTGTTTCGGTCGGATTCGAACCGAGTAGCTACATGTTTAAAATACAGCAATTTGCTATGAGTTTACTCTTTCATAACTAAAAATCAATTACTTAAAAATGTATATGCAATTAAAAGAGAAAAGTTCATTGCAATAATGAATAGAGGGATAAAATGAGAAATTATAGACCGACATCAACTTCATAAAATGAAAAATTTTAAGAAATGAAAGTGAATAAATAGTAACAAACAAAAATGATAGTGTAATAATATATACCTACTATATAGAGAGGGAAATGGAAAAATGCAAAAACATTCTCTTCCCATTTGGCCACTGATTATTGTGTATCCTTTATATTCATATGTATATACATAGGGATGGGCCGATTCCTAAAATGTTCGATTCCGATTCCGATTCTAAAATCTTCCTTTCGATTCTCGATTCTTTAGTCGATTCTCGATTCTTTCAAGTTATATTAGCTTACATGCTAGTTCTCTAATATTTAATTTAGTTAACATCTTGGTCATATGGCAAAACCTTTTAAAAGTTCTGTTTTAATGTAATAGGCTACACAAAACCTTCAACCGTGAGAGTGATATCTGTCTATAATATAATTTATTAAGGTTAAGTTTCGGAGGAATAATACAGTGTATCTGTTATCCGTCTATTCGCTCAACCGTCATGGCCACGTTTCCGACGGTGACGGTTAATCGAGTTTTTACTGTACTTTTTTGTGTTTTGTTCTGACATTTAGTGAGAGAGAGAGAGAGAGAGAGAGAGACGAGCGATGTCAAACGACCGGAAATGGTTACGATCTTGATTGCTGTTGCTTCATAAATAATAATATTTTCGTTTACTTTAATCATTTAATTCATTCAAATCAACTAATACATAAATAAGACATAGTTGGTAATTAATTATTTTTCCACACAAATATAATAAATTTTGGTAATAAAATTTGTTCGGTAATAAATTACTCCACACGCATATTTTAATAGTTAACAAAATAGGAATCGGAATCGACACTTTTATGAATGAAGAATCGAGTATCGACGATTCCTCGATACCACCTAGAATCGACGATTCCTGGAATCGAGAATCGGAATCGGCCCATCCCTATATATACATATTTATATTATTTGTAATTATAAAAAGTAACTAAAACAAAATGTTTCTTTCTTAACCTTGTAGGAATTTACTTAGAATTTTTCTTTATACTACTTGCTATAACTTTATTTATAAAATCTAAGGTATATTAGCAATACTCTCATAAAATGTTCTAAATAAAATTAATTTTCTGTAACAATGCTTACAACTTAAAACTTTAAAGATGAAATTTTTTTTTAAGTATTAGATTAATAATCTTTACTATAATCTTCTATATAGGTGTTATAGGTATGACTTTGGTTTGCGTGAAACTATTTCAAAATAAATATAAAATTGCTCATAATAATTTAAAATTATTTTTCAAGCTGTATTATTACCAAATATATAATTAAACTCCTGCATGAACATCCACATAAGTTAAATAATAATATAAAACTGATATAACTACATAATAATATGTCAACATGGAAATATCCGGCTATTTAATTACATTGTTGTGCTTTGCTTTACAAAGTTCATTAGTCAAAACAATGTCTCTTCTAATAGGTGAATGTTTTCTCCCGCATTTTAGTTTAACATTTAACAGCATTTTTTCAACGTAAACACATCACCAAACGTACTTACTCATTCAATTTAAATACTTTATTAGCACTTAAACATACCGTACTCGGCGACTGAAAACACTTTCACAAGTAGTAAAAGAAAATGTTTCTGCCCAGGTAAAGTGTTGATCAGCAATTTAGGCTAATAAAACCGAACGTACCTTTTCTCTTCCACGGAGATATAGGCAGCACTTAGCTAGACACTAATGTAACAGAAGAGCAACAATAATGCTGTGGAAACTTCTGAGATGAAATTATTCGATATAAGTCAGCTTTGTAACGTCACGCTCACGAAAATAAATTCTCTTGTCGGTAAATTATTGGAAGTGAAACTAAACGCCTTAGCACTCATTAAACTTATACTAAGGGAAAACATTGAGTTTGAAAATTTACTTTAATATAATTACTATTAAAGAATACAAAATTAAATCATTCACAAATGTCTTGAATCAAAGAGTAACTACACGAGTGAAAAATGTTCCACAATTAGTGTCTACTACATTTCAAACTTCATAATTCAACAACTAATAGATAAGCCCTTTCCTCATCTCATTTATGATTTTAGCCTTGCATGTATAAATACAACATTTTCAGCACTTGACATATGAAGTGAACGGACTTTACGTAAGAGAAGTGCAACCGAGAATAGGGCGATATAAACAGAGTAATATATATATATATATATATATATATATATTACACAAATGTATAATGTATGTACACATATATATATATACATATATGTATGTATATATTCATAAAAATATTATTATATATATATATATATATATATATATATATATATATAACATTTTTTTAAATAATTTCTGGCCAATTTTCAGTCTTGAGAAACTTACGTGTAAATTCGTGTTGCCCAGAAACGTACTTATCTAGAAATATGTTTAAAGAAAGCATGTTGTCTTTTTTCTATGCAACGCAATACTGTATCATTATTTTGCAACGCAAGAAAACATTATTTTGTATGATGATAAATATAATGTTCTACAATATATTATGAATTTTATGTAACAGAAATGTATTTCCTTTAATTTTGCAACTCAATAGTACTCACTTGCAAGAACAAGATAAAGGGAAGTAGAATTACACGATTATTGAGTTTTAAATTAATCTGACAACAGTAAAAGTTTCTTTTAATTGGACAAGCAAAATCAAAGTCTTTCTCCCATATTTAGAGATATATGAACGTCTATGATAAAGAATGGTCATTATCAATAATTGCCATTTCTAATTGTTATTGAATCTCTGAATGTATTTTTACCAATATCATTAAAGCTAAACACATTAGCTGGAACAGAAACTTAGAGAGATACAATCTGGTCCAATACATTCGCAATCGTCCTGTTTAACAGGACCACATTAAACCTTATTGAGATAAGGATGCTGTAAATCCCAAAACTCAAATTATTCCTTACTGATGTAACACCTGCTGATGTAACATTCTATTAAAATAATTTAAAACTAGTAAACTTTCACTATTAATAGTCGTAAATGAATTTCGTGTTCTGCAATAAAATTTTTATAGCAGAATTTGTCGAAATTATGTGGTTAATTGTGTATTTTGTTTTTGCATTTCAAGTTGCATTTGTATTTCTCAAGAGAAATAAATGTATAAAATCAACGAATAGTGGCATTCCCGGAGTCAACTGAAGTTGTTTAATTATATGTAAACCACTCGCCTGATTTTCCTGAAAAATGTTTAAGTATCTTAATAAAATATTGAAATCAGAGGTAAATTACTTTAAAACTAGCAATTATTAAAAAGTTACTTCAGATCACACTGTATAATCTGTCGTAGAAAAGTAGTATTTGGGAAAAACACAAACTCTTTTAAACTTAAAAGATTTCAACATGATTTTAAAAGTTTACAATCGTAATTATTTTAACTGTATTTTTCCATAACGTTTTTTTCAGACCTTAAGAAATCCCTTCTGTTACAGAAAACGCTAATGTCAAAGACAAAAAATCTTCTTTTAGGCTATACAAAGGATTTATTCACTTTAAACAGTTCAAGTGTTTTGTGATATTTAAGTATAGATTCTATGGATTTTGGCTACGACAGGTAAATACATCCAAACGGGTAGTTTAGAGCACAAGATAAAGTAGATTCTATAGTTTAGAGTACAAGATAAAGTAGATTCTATAGTTTAGAGCACAAGATAAAGTATATTCTATAGTTTAGAGCACAAGATAAAGTAGATTCTATAGTTTAGAGCTCAAGATAAAGTAGATTCTATAGTTTAGAGTACAAGATAAAGTAGATTCTATAGTTTAGAGCACAAGTTAAAGTAGATTCTATAGTTTAGAGCACAAGATAAAGTAGATTCTATAGTTTAGAGCACAAGATAAAGAAGATTCTATAGTTTAGAGCTCAAGATAAAGTAGATTCTATAGTTTAGAGTACAAGATAAAGTATATTCTATAGTTTAGAGCACAAGATAAAGTAGATTCTATAGTTTAGAGCTCAAGATAAAGTAGATTCTATAGTTTAGAGCACAAGATAAAGTAGATTCTATAGTTTAGAGCACAAGATAAAGTAGATTCTATAGTTTAAAGCACAAGATAAAGTAGATTCTATAGTTTAGAGCACAAGATAAAGTAGATTCTATAGTTTAGAGCACAAGATAAAGTAGATTCTATAGTTTAGAGCTCAAGATAAAGTAGATTCTATAGTTTAGAGTACAAGATAAAGTAGATTCTATAGTTTAGAGCACAAGATAAAGTAGATTCTATAGTTTAGAGCACAAGATAAAGAAGATTCTATAGTTTAGAGCACAAGATAAAGAAGATTCTATAGTTTAGAGCACAAGATAAAGTAGATTCTATAGTTTAGAGCACATGATAAAGTAGATTCTATAGTTTAGAGCACAAGATAAAGAAGATTCTATAGTTTAGAGCACAAGATAAAGTAGATTCTATAGTTTAGAGCACAAGATAAAGAAGATTCTATAGTTTAGAGCACAAGATAAAGTAGATTCTATAGTTTAGAGCTCAAGATAAAGTAGATTCTATAGTTTAGAGTACAAGATAAAGTAGATTCTATAGTTTAGAGCACAAGATAAAGTAGATTCTATAGTTTAGAGCACAAGATAAAGAAGATTCTATAGTTTAGAGCACAAGATAAAGAAGATTCTATAGTTTAGAGCACAAGATAAAGTAGATTCTATAGTTTAGAGCACATGATAAAGTAGATTCTATAGTTTAGAGCACAAGATAAAGAAGATTCTATAGTTTAGAGCACAAGATAAAGTAGATTCTATAGTTTAGAGCACAAGATAAAGAAGATTCTATAGTTTAGAGCACAAGATAAAGAAGATTCTATAGTTTAGAGCACAAGATAAAGTAGATTCTATAGTTTAGAGCACAAGATAAAGAAGATTCTATAGTTTAGAGCACAAGATAAAGAAGATTTTATAGTTTAGAGCACAAGATAAAGTAGATTCTATAGTTTAGAGCACAAGATAAAATACGCAGGTAATAGTGGTCAAGGGATTTAGATTTTTTCCTCGCCTTAATCTCATTGAGCGATGACAAATAGCCTATCAACATTATTTGGACTTTAAACTCAGTGATTCTAAAGAATGACTTCATACTCTTTTTAAAGTTTCTCTGCAAAAGGTTTTGGAGTAGAGATATTTCATATTGCATATTAAGGGCTTGGAATATTTTAGTTTGAGCTCTCTAATACCAAGTAATAACTTCTTAATTATTAAATTCTTAATTAACTTCAGTGTTTTCCAAACCATTTATACATTAGGTTTTCAACATTACTCTGTAAAGTGTACAATATCGAGAGCACTGTATTACAAGATAAATATTGAAACAAAACCCTATAACACAATAATAATCAAAATCACTAGTATTACAAGTTACAAGTAAGATTATAGTTTGTAATTTATTGTATTCTAGATTTTAATTTTGTAATAAGACCTTCTGATGATGACATGACCAGCAAAATTTACATAGCGGTTTAATCTTAGGTAAGTTATATCATTAGATTTTATCATTATTTTCTCGTATTGGGATTTGTTCCAATATTTTTGTTGTAGTTACTTTGCAAGCCCACCTGATTGTCGGTTCTATATTGTTGGATTTACTTCAGGTTTCATTTTCCGCTCCGTTTTATAATGTTTGGAATACGTGAAGTGGGATTCAGGAGTACTGATGATACAGGGTTATCTCGGCTGTAATGCTATGATTACTTGCTGTCATTATTTTGCTCTCATTACTTGCTATTCTCACTTTACTTAAGTTTATGTTAGCCTAGTATTTATATAAGTTCATTCTAGAACGTATATTAGTAGTCACAAGTTTAATCCCCCCATTACTAACAACTAAAGTTTCTGAAGTAATAGTCTACAGTTTACTTTTTATAACCCACGTATCGTTTTGACGTTTAGATTAATAATCATTTCACTAGTATAACTAATTGTCTTATTAACAGTTTCCTGATGTATTCTCTTATTACTTGCAATCTGACAGTAACACTCAAAACTTATTAGTTACAGGATTAATCATCCGTTTCTTAAGAGATAAAACCGATTTCTCATAATACATAATACTTAGCTTCTCGGAGTATTTCCTGTGTATACATGTTGAACATACTGACGAGGGAATGCAGCTTTGAAGTATTTTCTAATTATTTCTATGACTATTGTGAAACAGTTTCTCACAGGAAAAATTTCTTTAGGATTCCATATTTTAATAAAATTTTATTTTAAAACAAGATATCAATATAAGCTTTTAAAATAAATTCTTGAAAAGCGCAATTTATAATAAAAATAAAGAAATAAAAAAATGTATAATAGAGTCAGAACACAATAAAGTATTTTAGTATCATAAATACTTTTTAAAACACTTTTTTATCAAAATAACATTAAATAAAAACGAAAAATACGTTAAAATGTTTTGTTAAATGTAATAAATAGGAAATGTCTATATTTCATAAAAAAATGTACTTGATGCCATCCATTACGCTCTCGCTTGTGTTGATGTGTGTGTGTGTGTGTGTGTGTGTGTGTGTCTGTATGGTTAATTTTTAAATTAGCTTTATTATGGTTCACGTTCTATGGAATTTTACTGACTGTTCTTGTCCCAAGATTGGTGTAAAAATTTATTAAATACAATGAAATTTAAAAACAAAGTAAAATAAACTCCATTATTTACACAGATTTCACAACATTAAATAACGATACTAAATGAAAAATTAAGAAAAACTTTAATTTCAATTCTTGAGTGTGCATTAGAGGTACAATAATATTTCTCATATTTGAGATTTAATCTGGCAAGTGATCAGTCAAGAGTTTCAAGGTTGATGTCACTGACCTGTTAGCAATGTGTGGCTGATGTGTATGAATCAAGATGAATGTATGATGCAAGTCACATGTCGCGCGTAACACAACTCCGTCACTAATCCATGTCAACAGACGTAGGCTCTAAGTCATTCATAATGTTAGCAAAGCAACGGGACGATAGTTGTATTATTAAGAGCATTTTATCACCTGTCACAGTCGTCTTCCAGTGCTTGGAATTAAGATGTAACTAATAAAAAACCAAGAAAAATGTTTTTTAGACATGTCTAGTTTTTCAATTGTTTTTAGGATTTACAAACTTTTACTAAACAAATTTAAATTGATATACTTTGAAATTTGATTTGTATAACTTAATTGATATTTAAAAATTCAACTAAATACAACTCAACTTTAAAAATTTGTTCATACATATGTGTGATATTTATCTTTGTATTTCTCATTAGTAAAAACGTAATACATATCATGCAGGTAGTAAGAGATGAAATATGTTTTTTTTTTATTTTCCTTCCATACCTCAAAAGGGGTCCTTGTTTTTTGGAACTTCAGAATGTGCTTTAAAATTAAATAGAAAACAAAACGCTCGTTTTAATGACAATATTTTATTCATATTCACTAAGCATGGAATTACTGAATTGCCTATCAAGTTATTACTATTAACCTTTTTATGGGTAATATGTGTATGGAGTTGTATTTATATAAATTGTAATTTATCATGAAATCTGGCAAAGATGGAGTGTCCTATGTGCACATTCAGTATTAATGTGTTATAGCTTTGCAAATATAATAGCTAAGTAAAAAAAATACTCGTTAGTATGCATTTGTTGTTTTCTTAGTCGGACAATTTACGCTTGTCAACGAGTTCGAAATAAAATTGTCAATCCATAAAAAAATAAAAATAATTAATATTAAAAAAGTCAGAGAAAAAATTACGTAATTTGCACGAGGTTTGATAAGCCATAACATTCAAGTAGGGTCATTAATTTATGAATATAGTATTGAGTTGTTTGAAATATGAATTCCAAATAATAAAATTTATTGTATTTAAAAATTCAAAAATATTGTAATAAAAATATATGCGCATACAATAAAAAAGTAATTCAGACGTTTCGTTCAGATCAGTACTGTGTGGTAACGGGGGAGGCCATGATGAGAAGATGAATTAAAATCAAAACGTAAAATCTGTTACGTATCCATTATACCTTTATCTCAAAGCATAGCGATATTTAAAGAATCAAGTGATTTTCTTCCGCATCACTTAACTCTTTAGAATTCACTATGATACCAAATGTATTTGAACTATTTTTACCGTCTTAACATTGAGTTTCAGAAGATTGCCACTTCTGTTAAGAATGACACTACAATATTAGTAAAATACAGAGTAGATCTATTTTAACTACGCTACTCTGTGCGCAAGACATCATACCAACTGCCAAATATCCAGTACAGCTATTCAGAGGTACGTATATTGTAGGACCTAGGGAGGTTTTATGTCTATACACCGTCCAATATTCACAATCCCTTCTACCTTTTTCCGTCCAACGGGCGATAATATTCATTCTGACTGGTAGCATTTAATCTAGAAAAAAAAAATTTACTTTAAAAGTTTTTAAAATTTTTTGTGTAGGAAATTATGATTGTTAAACGAATCATAGCCATATATAATTATAATTACGGAAAAACGATTATTCGTAGGGCAAAATATTTGGTGCCCTTTTCAGGCCTAAAATTCTTTTGATATAAGAACATAGTTCTTAAATTTAACATATGCTCAATATGAGAAGGTAAAAGTGTCATACTTCTACACTGTACTAAGCTATCCCGTTGAGCTAATAGAGATCCTTGTTTTTATAGGATAACAGTTTAAGGCTTGATCAGGGCGTTAAATAAGTTGCCTTAACTTTGCTGCAGTTAAAATAAATATGTTGAATTGATACGTTTATCGTTCGAATTTCCTTCAGAAAAGGCGCCATACGACTGCCTGAATAAATATATACTTTAAATTTGTTGCTTTAGGAGTTTGTATTCTGGCACTGATAACCATTCGCTTCTCACGATTACAAATTCTTGCCAAAGATTCTGTAAGGCGTTGAGAGAGCTAAAGCTTGAGATTTAGTCGAAGATGAAAAATTCTTACTGAGATGTCTTATGTATATGGGCAGGAGATAAATGCCTGTCCAAGCGTTTATGTTAAAGATTTGGGAAAATTTGCAAAGAAACTGAAAAAATGAAGGCAATAATACACAGAAGTAGCTTGATGTAATCATCTTGAATTCACTGATTAAACTAATTTTAAAAATACTTAACTAAGTGAATACGTAATTTCTTACTTGCTGACGCGTTTCAAAACATTCGTTCCTCTTACGAAGCTAACCCTCTACTCTATGAGTAAGAGGAACGAATGCTTTGAAACGCGTCAGGAATTAAGCAATAACGTATTCACTTAGTTAAGTATTTTTAAAATTAGATTAATACATAATTTAGGAGTCTGGATGACGGAATTTGTACATAGGTCACTCATTCGTAAGGAGGTCATAACACTTCAACTGCAAAGAACTTTGAAAGACCTCTTTCCCTCTAATGTGTTCTACAACTACTTCAGCCATAAATAAACCCTCTTTATAAATACAATAGGCTTAAATTTTATTTCAGTCTCTTTTGAGAAAACTTTATAAATTATAAACCTAATCGAATTAATTGCGTAAATAGACCTTTATACTGATATTTGCACGTCATTTGTTTGCCCCTATGAGTTTCTTTGCTTTATTCAATTATTTATAATTAACTGTAATAGAGTTTATTTTTTAAATTTAAACAGAGGTTTAACGCTGCTGCTTTAAAACCTTACGTCATCTGCCAAAATATTCCTTACCCTTCCGTCAGTTTAGAAATAATTTAGTTTATTTATAATGGACCTTGTGAGGGTAAAAATCAAATAACGGTCAACAGATGATCAGTATATAAATAAACAATTAATTCTTTATCTTGTGCTGTTAGGGTAGGTCATCTTTATTCCCAAAGTTTAGAACAAAGTTTGGAATAACAAAGTTTGGAATTTTCAAAGGTTTTAAATATTTACAAATACATAGGAGATGGGGAAATTAATAACTTCAAGTAAGTAGCTGTAATTGAAGTAGCCCATACACACGATTCGTATTGTCAGTAGAGCTTCCCTGACACTCCACACGTCGTATGTTGTGTCCAATGAAGTATTGAGGTTATACTTCCAATAAACGAATATTCATTACAAAGAAATTAGAAGTATGACTGTATAAAGTATCGGCTGGCTTTGTCCAATAGGAAAGTGTTTATTATATTGCTTAGAATGGCGTCGCAATTATTGATCCATTTGTTACTGTCACAAACTTCACTGACCTAACCTAACCGCTCGACAATCTGGTTCATGGCGTCTAATGTCAGTATGAATAAATTTAATTGGATGCGTGGTGCAAGTCACGGGCGCACGGAGAAATTTGCTGTAAAACACCAACCATGAGACTTGCAACTTTCGCTCCAACACGACTTTATTGTCCGTTTCGCCTCCGGTTCGAAAGTAACAGCTGATCATCGAGTCCGATTCCGTGACGTACGGGAATACTGGGCGATCAGTGTAAGTTCACAGGTTTATTAGGTCTTTTCTAGTCCACTGTACTTTGCTAAAGTTTGAAGAGCGTTTTTACTATCAGGTATTTAAGGTAAAGACGGGAAAGTAGTATTACAAAAGCTATATATTTTTTTTCTGAATCTTCAACGAGTATACTCCACTGTGTAGTTTCACTTCACTTACCCGTTCTAGTTCTATGAACTGTATTGCAAGTCCAAAGCAATTAAACTGATTTGTCACCTAGTCTCATCAAGTCCCCCACAAAATTTAGAAATGATTATAAAGTATACAATTTTCAACTTTTCATAAGTTTAGGAAGAATAGTGGGGTTAAAATATGTTTTATAGTTGCCATAACCTAGAAATAAATGTTTTCGTTATAGCTGAAATGTTTTAAATAGATAATAATTTTGTATTGGATTTTTAAAAGTATTTTTAAAAAAATTATTAAAATAGCGAATACAAGATTATACAACCATGCCATTGCTAATTCAAAAAAATAATAAATTCGTAAAGCAAATAGGAATTTTATTTTATATTTTAGCTTAAAACTGGAATTGCTGTTATTTATGTAAATTTAAACTAATATTTGTGATTTACTTCCTTTAAAGTAACTAGAGTTGGCAATAATTCAAATACTCAAATGGTTCTATTAAAGTATAAAACACAATTTAGGTAAATAAATAAAAAGTGAGTGTTTATTTTTAGACCAAAAAAATAATTTAATGCAGGAAATCTTAACTCCAGGCTTATAATTCTGACAATTTTACCAGATAGTGATATAGAGGGAGTAAGTCTCTACTTTTTTTGTTTTTTAATGATTTGTTTGTCTAAAACTTTCATGAAATGAAGTCTAATGAATACACATAAATGAAGAAAAATTAAAGTAGTGTTACGAAAAATTGTGACTGAATTTTTTTGTTCCATGTGTTCTGGGTTCGTACATGTTTAAAGGAAAAAGAACTTTGTACCTCTCAAATCATTTTACTTAAGATATAAAGTAATATTTTATACATTTATGTTATCTTTAGTTGGCTTATATTGGAGTAAAAACAAAAATACCGTAACTTAATAAAAAAAAATAATAATAATATATACATATATATATATATATATATATATATATATATATATATATATATATATATATATATATATATATATATATATGTGTGTGTGTGTGTGTGTGTGTGTGTGTGTGTAATAATAATAATATATACATATATATATATATATATATATGTGTGTGTGTGTGTGTGTGTGTGTGTGTGTGTGTGTGTGTGTGTGTGTGTGTGTGTGTGTTGACTACAATGTATATAAACTACAAACATTAAATATGTATTATATGGTTTTATAAATGGTAACGGTAATTGCTCGTATATTTCAGAAAATAATTAATATTTATTTATAGCATGATAACCACTGTATTCCTATAGTCACATTTATTTTGATACTACATTGCAGTTATCATAATCTTATACATTCATATGTAAAGCTTCACAAATGTTTTAAAAAAAAGGACAATTTACTAAATCATATTCAACCATGTTTCTATATTAGGTTTATGGTATCAATAACATAAAAACATTCTAGGGTAAAATATTGTATTAGGAAAAGAAATAATAAGGTTATTTTCATTCAATATCAAATGTCTAATTTTAATTCGTTTTGTTACGTCATTTATCCAAAAATACCATTCGTATATCATTTGAAGCAAACTTGAATATCTTTCAATTAGAGAGTGTTTGCACTAATAAATATGGATGCCACCTCAAATTGGACAGATACTGTCCTCGACATAGTACTCATTCACTTTTAGGAGCTTCGGTGCATTCTCGACTCTCTCTGTACGTGTCTTACGCGCATGCTCAACCTCTGCTTTCTCGTCATATGACCCATTTATACTAATGACATTCATCATCTTCTTCTAACCGACGTTTCTTACATTCATCTGTTGCATCCATATCATATAGTTTCTTCTTCCGTTTCAAGTCAATCTATTTTAGTAAGTTTTTCATTTTCACTAAATTTTGTAATACAGATTCCTTGTATTAGGGGACCAATACAGTAGGCCTATGTGGTCTACAGGCCACATTAAAAATTATTGTACTCAAAATGTTGGTCAATACGTTAGTTTTAAGCTAAAGCAATCGATTTGATTTCATTATGCTTGGTCTCAAATTTCTTATAAGCTGACTGTTACACTTTGCCTCTTATGTAATAAGATTTCTATTAAGTTTGTATTAATTATTTAATTGTTTTGCTTTAACTCTCCTTACTAGATATTTTAAAAAAAGTATATAGTACATTCTGCACATCTCTAGAGAATAGAGGTCGAATGATAACGTTTTAGTGAGAATGAATAAATAAAATTAGTTTGAAATTAGGAAAATGATGATATTGTTTTCGTCCACATTAAAAATGAGTAGTCTAATATTGTGTTTAGTAATTAAAACCTCTTCTTATTGAAACAGTGTAATTAGAGATTATAGTGGTTTAAAACGTTATAGAAAAAGGAATGGTATCTAGTATCAACTTAAGGTGTGAGTGTTTCTGATAGACCCGAAAGGAATCAAAGCATCCAGAAAATTGTAAATACATTGAGAAACAATTGAAAAAAATAATCTTATCAAAAACAATGAAGATTTCATGATCGAAAATTAAAACGCAAAAAGATGTTGAACATTGTTTAATACTTAATAATTCCTTTTTGATTGTTAAGTAAAATATTCGTGATAAAAACCAACAAAACATTAACGGTTAAATTACAGTCGTTCTTGTTATAATCAAAAATGAATTATTTTCCTTACTCAAACGTTTTATAAGGAAAAATAGTCTTAATATTTTGTAATGTTTTGCCTCTATCTACACTTTATGGTCTCGCACTATTTTGCAACGCTATTGCTTTTCTTGTAGCAAGAGGATCGGTTCTGAACCAAACGTTGGCTAGAGTTGTGAACCATTTGGGAAAGAAAGAAGATACATTATCCCGAGTATAAACTATTTACAAATATACTTTTATCTATCGAAATCTTGTTGCTGTTCATGACAAACTGGTTGTTAATTACCTATTACACTTTTGCTATTACTTGCGACCAGACATTTTGTTAACTAAAAGTTGTTATATTGTTAACTTACACTTGGAGGAAACGTTTTCGTTTTACTGTAAGACAAAACTTTAGTTACTTTAGTTAACAAAACGTCTGGTCGCAAGTAATAGCAAAAGTGTAATAATACTTTTATCTGATATGTTTGTTAAGTAGGTTGCCTATGTTGAGTACAGAAAGTTGAATTGAGATATAATAATTAAAATAATTTAAAAATATATGTAATAAATACTAGCCCTAGGTCAAATCTTTATTTGAATATTATCAAATTTAAGCCACAATATAAAGTAATCCGCTAGCGAGTAGATGTAATGTAATTGCATGTATTGTTTCTACACGCAAATGGGAAGTTTGTTCAAAGTCTGTAAATTTGACAAACTATGAACAGATTCACTATATGACGATACTTTCTGTAGGTATTATGCGGAGTAATAATATTAACAAATTGAAAATAACATTTTGTTCTACTGATTAACATTTGCTGATAAATCCTGATGATATTCAAAATAACAAAAAAATAATTGTATAGATTTGTTCAATTCTGAAGATAATGAGAAACGTTAAATTATTGTTTAGAAGTAATATTCTACAAAGTTCGTATAAGATACATAAAATATCAAACATGTCTTAAGCAAACTGCAACTAAAGGGTATCAGAGGTTTTGATTAAAACATGTAAACAATATTTAGACGTAAGTGTTATCGCAGTGAATAGATAACGCTACAAATTCGACATAATTAAATAACCAAAGAAAACTATTTAGTTAAAATATCGCATAGATATGTAATGCCCTTGAGACCGTTATTATTGAGAGCGTAAATGATTTGACGCTTTGAGGTTAGGTTATGTTCGTATTACGACCATTAGAATTATGTCATTGTAGTGATTTCACAGAAGCGTTTGCAGCACTATGTTTACAACCTGTCCATTGTTTTACAATATGTTTAAATTGTTAGCTGTGAATAAACCTTATAAATACTGGTAGACGTTGCTTCAATGTGTTTTACATCGAATTTATAATTCATATATACTTGTAGTATAACTTAAAAACTAATAACATTAAATGTTAACTTTTACAATTTAGGTTCCTTTAAACTGTCAATGTGAATTTATTACATTATCATTGATTTATTCTTCATTTGATTTTTTATTGAAGTTGGTTCAAAAGCACACTATATGGCACAATCTGAGGCAAACTACAAAACCACACAATATTAGCCAAACAAAAGCACACAATGTTGCCAAAACGTCACACAATATTAAGCAAACAAGTACACATAATTGAGTAAACAACAAAACGACACAATATTAGGCCACACATCAAAAGCACAAAATATTATTCAAACTACAAAACACACAACAAATCACACGAAAAAGAAAACATATTTTGTCGAATTTACATGAAAAACATACCCTTAATGAAATATTCAATAATCATGAATTGTTTTCATTCAGGCTTATGTATGCTAAAAATTGTGATTGTGTGTGTGTCTGAGTGAGTGAGTGTGTGTGTGTGTGTGTGTGTGTGCGTGCGTGCGTGCGCGCGTGTGTGTGTGTGTGTGTGTGTGTGGGGGAGGGTGTGTGTGCCTGCGTGTGCGTGCGTGTGTGTGTGTGTGTGTGTTTACACGTGCTTGTAATTGTGAATTGAATTATCCATGTTATTCATGAAGTAGGCTATGTCCAAATCGTTCTGCAAGTACGTATAAGTATCGGGCACCGTCTTTGTTTGTAGAACGACTAGTTTTATACGTCAGTAATTTGTCGAATAATAAGCGCTTAGCGCTACAAGTAAATTGCTTTCGCACTACGACTTTGAAGAAATTTCCGCCGAGTTATTTGTCAATGCTACGTGTCAAACATTTTTCTAACGTCGTTGACTCGCCTATACTAATTTCTCTGTTACGTAAAGCAAAACAAAACCCTCAGCAAGACAATTTATAAGGTATACGCATTCAGTTTCCTTATATCAGTTACACAATTACATCTATATTATGAAATCACAACGCCTCCTCGAAATTGACAAACATGCAATAGCTTGGATTAAATGGTTTGTTGTAGATGTTCGGAGGCGAATTCCTAAAACGACTATTTTAACACCAATATCTTGCCGAAGATGTTACTGAATCATATATTAAAGTTACATAAAATTAATGCTTTTTCTTAAAATATTGTATGGTTTTTGTATTAGAAAAAAAGACGTTAAAAGATATTAATTTTATTTTAAGTTTTTACTGTTATATATACTTGTACTTTTTATACTTTTATACTTTTTATACTTTATATTGACTTAAGTGTATTTAAAACTAACAAATAATTAGGATATTTATTGTTTAATGTTGTAAAATGTCTAATTTATTTCGTCAATATTAGTATTTTATTTTTTTGAAGTCGACTCTAATAAAATTTCTTGTAACTTATAATATTGTAAAACATAATTTTTACACTGAAAAATTAACTTTAAATTTCTCATTTCAGGACATAGCTACCATTTTTAATGCTGTCGATAATTCGATTATGTTAATAATATTGAACTAGATATTGTGTTGTTATTGTTGTTAAATCATAATTTTTATCATTTTTATTATTATTATTCCATAGATGTTTTATTATATAGATCATATAATTAAATAGACGACATTGATGAAGAAATTTTCAAAAAGAACTAAGGTTATTCAAATACAAGAATTATTTATTAATTTATATTTAATGCTTTTCGTATGTAAACAGTACCAACATCATCAGGAATGAATCATCATAAGTGTACCAACATCATCAGGAGCGATTTATTCCTAATGATATTGGTACTAATTATCAACGAAAAGCTTTAAATATAAATTAATAGATAATTCTTGTATTTGAATAACCTTAGTTGCTTTTGAAATATATATATATATATATATATATATATATATATATATATATATATATATATATATATATATATATATACTAAATGTATAAAATAAACTATATGAAAAACTAACTTAACTATTCTTACTTTCATTTGTCCTCGAGGAAAAATATTTCATTTTTTGAATATTTGAAGCCTAGTCGATACGAGGGTAGGGTGAAAAGTGCCATTCAGAGATTGCATTTCCAGACAGTGAAGATTCATTTTCCCTGCCTGCGGGCACATGTGATTGTGCGTTCGTATGATGAGCTTTAACTTGTTCGCTCGAGTCGCTTGTGTACAGAAACTTTTGTAGTAGATGTCTTGCGTATTTTTCGTTAAAATCGATAAACTTGAATATCGTGAGGTGATAAAACTTTTCGTTTTGAATGAATTAACCAATAAAAAAATTTATCCAAAGTTAAGAAAAGTGAATACGGATCATAAACGAATTCGCAAAGACATTCACAGCAATGATTAGACCGATTCAAGGATCCGACTGATTTTGTGCCACGATATGTCACAATAGATGAAACAAGGATCCACTACTACAAAAACAAAACTAAACACCAGTCGATATCGTGGGTGAAAGTGCCAAAGAAAGCGAAGTAGATCGAACCTGCTGAAAAGGTCATGGGCAGTGTTTTGGGATGCCTAAATGAATCTTGGTTATTGATTACCTTGAAAAACGCAGAATAATTACGGGTGAATATTATTCCAACCTTATTGACCAACTGGATGTCAAAATTCGTGAGAAGAGGCCTGGCTTGAAGAAGAAAAAAGTCTTGTTTCATCAAGACAACGCAGCTGTTAACAAAAGTGTTTGTTGGAAAAATTGTAAGATTTGGAGTACAATTTACTCTGCCATCTGCTGTCCTGGTTTGGCCCCCTTGGACTTCCATCTCTTTCCAAACCTGAAGCAATTTGATTCTGGAAGGCGCTTTGCGTCTAATGATGACGTTAAATGAATATTTTAGCAGTCTTTCAGATTATCACTTCCGGGAAGGACTACCGATGTTGGAGCTTTCTCGGAGTTCCAAAGGTTGAACTAAGTGTGTTGTTGTTAAGGAAGATTATGTAGACTACATAGTTTTTTTAAAAACTGAAAATCTCGATGTTGCATTGTCAGGCCGAGAACGTTCCACCCTAACCTATGTTAGACATTCAGTACTAATTACTTACATTCACAAATATCGTAGACCAATAATTTATTGAATTATGTTTTTCCATTTCACTCACTACAGCAACTGTTTGTATTATTCCAAGGTTACGTTATGCACTTTTGTAAATGTATTTTAAATGAAAATTATATATTTCTCTAATCTTTTACCGGCAAATATAATATATTTATCTAATATACTAAATTAAGTTAGTGTGTGTGACTTTAACCATCTTATTAACGACGTTAAATTTCAAATCGAAGTTAACATATGACTATGAGTTTGGGGAACAGCAGTGACGACGCATATACGGAAGCTGCAGATGATTCAATCAGCGGCTCTCCGTATATGCCTAGGATTCCCAAAAACGACGCCAGTCTCAGCAATGGAAGTATAACTGTCCAGTAAACCCATTGACCTGTACATAAAAAAGAAAATGTGGCACAGGCATTTAGGGATCAGAGTGCTGCCCATCACCCACTAAACCTTTTGCGCCAGGAGTCAATCATCAATCTGCCCTCTGGTTTTAGAACTAAAGATCTACCTCAGGGCGGAATTTCACCGGACCCCATCCCGGCTTACTCCGAGTGTCATCCAGCTACGGAAACGGATGTCACAGCCGTCTTGGATCTACCGGATGGAGCCTCCAAGCAAGAACACCCCGAGGAGCTCAAAAGGAAAATCAATGAAATGATCCACACTTAAACCAACAACATGTCAGACTTTAGACAGATTGGTCAGTGGATGTAAATCGTCAGACGCCGGAGTGTTCAATAAACAATAGGGAGAAAGGTATTACATTCCAGTGAATGTAGGGACAGGAGGGATGCTGAGCTACTTGCCCTCAATGCGGCGTTAGCAAAGTTACTACATTAAAGTGAATGTAGGGACGAGGCTGGGCTACTTGCCCACAATATGGCGTTAGCAAAGGTACTACATTTCAGTGAATGTAGGGACGAGGCAGGGCTACTTGCCCTCAATGTAGCATTAGCAAAGGTGTGCAATCCAGTGAATGTAGGGACGAGGCTGGGCTACTTGCCCTCAATGTGGCGTTAGCAAAGGTAGTGCATTCCAGTGAATGTAGGGACGAGGCTGGGCTACTTGACCTCAATGTGGCTTTAGCAAAGGTAGTGCATTCCAGTGAATGTAGGGACGAGGCTGGGATACGTGCCCTCAATGTGGCGTTACCAAAGGTACTACATTTCAGTGAATGTAGGGACGAGGCAGGGCTACTTGCCCTATATGTGGTGTTAGCAAAGGTAGTGCATTCCAGTGATTGTAGGGACGAGGCTGGGATACTTGTCCTCAAAGTGGCGTTAGCCACTAGTTTAACCCTAAAGAGTGCAGAGAGCATTTAAATTCTCAGTCACTGATTTGAGATCCGGACTACAGACGCTTACTTCCCACCACATTCTTGAGAACTCTTTACGATTGGCTGAGATGCAGCGCATACCACGATCCTTGGTAATGTTGGGAAGGAATGTTGTCCTCCAATGGATTCCTGCCCACTGTGGTGTGATGTGGGCCTTGTGTCTGAGGCTAAAACTTCACACTCATGTGGTCGAGGGATGGTGGTTGCTGTGTTGCCTGCAGAGTGAATGGAGCGTTGGAATAATGTAACAAATGTTTGAAGCTTGTATTGGTTGTAGAAACCACCAACAGATCTTTACCTAAATCTCCTTAGAATAGTCGCTAGTTTTGTCGCTAGAGCAAGGACTGAGCATTTGGTGACTCAGGGGTTTTAACTAGGGCGGATAATCCCATCTACCTCGCATGCGGGGAGGAGGAGAAACTTTGGAGCACTTATTGCTTTTATGCCGTTGTCTTTTACTAGACAGATATACTTAGAGGGAAGACACCGTCATGAAAAACCGCTCATACTGGGCACTGGCGGAGACAGTGTACAGAAGTCATCGGTCCATCGGCTGCACAACGCAGCTGGGTGCCAGTTAGAAGAAGAAGAACTACCGTTTAACTATAGGGTGTTTTTTTAAAGAAATCAGGAGTAGAGTTTAGCAACTATAAATATGGTACACCTGTTCAGGTTTACTTGTAACAAAAGAAAAAATGTACTCAAAAGCATAGTAAGTTTTGCGAATAAACTAAATGCATCTCTATTTATTTCATCACTTTTGGAAAAGGTATATTGTAATGGGGAAATCATGACGTACATCCGGGTTCTTCAAAACTACTCTTTATTCTATTCTGAATACTGTTTTGTCTCCTACGTGCCTCCAGAATTAGGCATTTACAGAGTTGTCGACCAATCGTATTTTGTTATTGAACGATTACGTAACTCATTTGTTATCCTACTTGTGGGAAGGTCTGGATTTTATTTTGTAGGCGTATATTTTCTGAATGCACACTTTGTGTGGGAAACCACGCAATTTACAATGTGTAGAAATATCTATCCATATAGCCTACTGCTGTTGTTATATAACTATAAACAGCTTTCCTGCCCGTGCTTCATTAGGTAAATCGTAAAGAGGTGTGTTGAAATGTATTCCATTTTAAGGTGTTATTGAATTTAGTGAGTTTAATAAATAAAACTTTATTTCTATTTGTATGGTTAAATTTTGACACCCTTTTTGTATAATGTCCTAATGTATATGCCCGCGCACTAGCATTTTGTAAATGCATTTAGAAGCTGTTTCTAGGTCTTCTAATGCGCCCTAATGGGTTCATGATAAATGCATTTTTTATTATAACTTTCTCACACATACTAACATACTAGTCCTGACTTCTGATATGCGTTTCATAAAGTTTCTCAAATTACTAATACCAGTATTTTCTCGGCAAAAACTTGTTTAGTTTGCTAATTTCTGCATACAATCTATGATAGCTTGGTTGTAAATACTGTTTATTTTATTGCTAAGTTTGATTTTTGTTATGATTAGGTATTATTCTAAAGCGTTACTTGAACATTTTGGACTCTTATATGTTACTTTATCTTTTGTACTCTTATATTTCACTTGATTCATTCCGGGATATAATCAGGACTTATATTTGAAAATATTCAAGTTTAGTGTTCCAAATTGTCACTTTTTTATTTTCTTGATAGAAGTTTAGGAGAGATTTATAGATTGAATGCGTAAACTATCTGCATAAATCTCTTTACATTTCAGTCTGTCTTTATACGAATTGGGTAATGTGAGTTATTGTTTAGTTGTTTCTTATAAATAATGTTTTTTTTTAAATTATTAAAGATCTAGTTCTTTCCCGCAATGTATTTGCCCATTCACTATAATCTTCGTCGCATTATATATATATATATATATATATATATATATATATATATATATATTTATATATATTCCAAATATAGAAAATATGAAACTTATAAAAGAAATTAATAAGGGATTAAGAATGAATATATATGAAGCATGCGAAATATATTATTTCTAAATTAACATATGTTTTAGGCCTATAGCTTACATTATTGTGATTTTCATTCCTGATGATGTTGGTACTGTTTATCAACGAAAAGCTTTGAATATAAATTATTAAATATTCTTGTATTTGAATAACCTATGTTGTTTTAAATTATTAAACAAGAAAACCTTATATATATATATATATATATATATATATATATATATATATGTGTGTGTGTGTGTGTGTGTGTGTGTGTGTGTGTGTGTATTGAACACAAACTACACTATATTAGAGTTCAATATTTTGTTTATTCAATCAAAAAAATAATTAAATAATAACCTTGCGCTTAGATGACATAATAATTTAGATACATGCAAATATAATTTACAACAATAAGTCATAAACTGAGCATTATATTACAAACGTCTACGTTTTACAACAAGTCTACGATAGGCTTACGTAGTAAACAGTTAAATAAATGTTAAATTAAATAAAATGTAAAATAACTTATCTTAGGTGAGGTAGACTAATCAAAAATAGAAATTTGTTTAAAAAAAAACTAATTTTTTATAAACACATTTATATAAGCTGTTAAACATGTTGCTGTAATCTGTGTTTCAGCATCTCTGTTTAACGTATAACAGTATATGACTGTATTATACGTTTTTATATAAAGTTATACATAAATATGAAGATTGTACATACTTACTTAATAGCCAACGCCTTCCCCTGGCAGTTAAACCACTTGTCGACGCTCTGACCTGTAGAGATGGGCCTCCTGGTAGATGGGACTGTTGTAAACCTGGGTCGTGTCCAGCGCTGTGCAATCATTAAGGTGTTCGATCATCGGTTGAGGTGGTGGGTTGCAAATACAGAGATTTAGTGTGGTGGTAGACATAATAATATAATGGAATTGTGTGGTGGTAAGGATAGTGGACTTATGTGGTGGTAACGATGATAACACTGTGGATTGAAGTGGTGGTAGAGATGATAATACAGTGCATTGTAGCGGGGGTAGATATGATAATACCGTGTATTAGTTTGGTGGTAAAAATGATAATATAATGGATTGGTGCGGTGGTAAAGATAATAGCATATTGGACTTATGTGGTGGTACCGATGATAGCATAGTGGACTTGTGGTGTGATAAAGATGATAACATTGTGGATGGGTGTGGTGGTAACGATGATAGCATAGTGGACTTATTTGGTGGTAAAGATGATAACATTGTGGATTGGAATGGTGGTAGAGTAGATAATAGAGTGCATTGTTGCGGTGGTATATAATGATAATACAGTGTATTAGTGTGGTGGCAGAAATGATAATATAGTGGATTAGTATGGCGGTAACGATGATAGCATAGTGGACTTATTTGGTGGTAAAGATGATAACATTGTGGATTGGAGTGGTGGTAGATATGATAATACAGTGCATTAGTGTGGTGGTAGAAATGAGAATATATTGAATTGGTGTGGTGGTGACGATAATAGCATGGTGGACTTATGTGGTGGTAAAGATGGTAACCTTGTGGATTGGAGTTGTGGTAGATATGATAATACAGTGCATTAGTGTGGTGGTAGAAATGAGAATATATTGAATTGGTGTGGTGGTGACGATAATAGCATGGTGGACTTATGTGGTGGTAAAGATGGTAACCTTGTGGATTGGAGTTGTGGTATATATGATAATACAGTGCATTAGTGTGGTGGTAGAAATGAGAATATATTGAATTGGTGTGGTGGTGACGATAATAGCATGGTGGACTTATGTGGTGGTAAAGATGGTAACCTTGTGGATTGGAGTTGTGGTATATATGATAATACAGTGCATTAGTGTGGTGGTAGAAATGAGAATATATTGAATTGGTGTGGTGGTGACGATAATAGCATGGTGGACTTATGTGGTGGTAAAGATGATAACATTGTGGATTGGAGTGGTGGTAGATATGATAATACAGTGCATTAGTGTGGTGGTAGAAATGAGAATATATTGAATTGGTGTGGTGGTGACGATAATAGCATGGTGGACTTATGTGGTGGTAAAGATGGTAACATTGTGGATTGGAGTGGTGGTAGATATGATAATACAGTGCATTAGTGTGGTGGTAGAAATGAGAATATATTGAATTGGTGTGGTGGTGACGATAATAGCATGGTGGACTTATGTGGTGGTAAAGATGATAACATTGTGGATTGGAGTGGTGGTAGATATGATAATACAGTGCATTAGTGTGGTGGCAGAAATGATAATATAGTGGATTAGTATGGCGGTAACGATGATAGCATAGTGGACTTATTTGGTGGTAAAGATGATAACATTGTGGATTGGAGTGGTGGTAGATATGATAATACAGTGCATTAGTGTGGTGGCAGAAATGATAATATAGTGGATTAGTATGGCGGTAACGATGATAGCATAGTGGACTTATTTGGTGGTAAAGATGATAACATTGTGGATTGGAGTGGTGGTAGATATGATAATACAGTGCATTAGTGTGGTGGTAGAAATGAGAATATATTGAATTGGTGTGGTGGTGACGATAATAGCATGGTGGACTTATGTGGTGGTAAAGATGGTAACCTTGTGGATTGGAGTTGTGGTATATATGATAATACAGTGCATTAGTGTGGTGGTAGAAATGAGAATATATTGAATTGGTGTGGTGGTGACGATAATAGCATGGTGGACTTATGTGGTGGTAAAGATGGTAACCTTGTGGATTGGAGTTGTGGTATATATGATAATACAGTGCATTAGTGTGGTGGTAGAAATGAGAATATATTGAATTGGTGTGGTGGTGACGATAATAGCATGGTGGACTTATGTGGTGGTAAAGATGATAACATTGTGGATTGGAGTGGTGGTAGATATGATAATACAGTGCATTAGTGTGGTGGTAGAAATGAGAATATATTGAATTGGTGTGGTGGTGACGATAATAGCATGGTGGACTTATGTGGTGGTAAAGATGGTAACATTGTGGATTGGAGTGGTGGTAGATATGATAATACAGTGCATTAGTGTGGTGGTAGAAATGAGAATATATTGAATTGGTGTGGTGGTGACGATAATAGCATGGTGGACTTATGTGGTGGTAAAGATGATAACATTGTGGATTGGAGTGGTGGTAGATATGATAATACAGTGCATTAGTGTGGTGGCAGAAATGATAATATAGTGGATTAGTATGGCGGTAACGATGATAGCATAGTGGACTTATTTGGTGGTAAAGATGATAACATTGTGGATTGGAGTGGTGGTAGATATGATAATACAGTGCATTAGTGTGGTGGTAGAAATGAGAATATATTGAATTGGTGTGGTGGTGACGATAATAGCATGGTGGACTTATGTGGTGGTAAAGATGGTAACCTTGTGGATTGGAGTTGTGGTATATATGATAATACAGTGCATTAGTGTGGTGGTAGAAATGAGAATATATTGAATTGGTGTGGTGGAAACGATAATAGCATGGTGGACTTATGTGGTGGTAAAGGTGGTACCCTTGTGGATTGGTGAGGTGGTAATGATGTAGTATAGTGGACTGGTTGGTGGTAAGGACTCTAATACAGTTCGCTGGTGTGGCGGTAAAGATGATAATACAGTTATAATAATGTACTCGTATTTAACATTATTGTTTTTCTTACCAAAAAAAACGAAAGCTTCTCTTTTTTAAATTTGGAATTCATTCATATTTAATAGTTATAATAAATCAATATGGTAGTAATACTATCGATCTTGGAAAACCTAAAACAACTTAGGAATATTT
This sequence comes from Prosapia bicincta, assembly GCA_036971475.1. Classification (NCBI taxonomy): domain Eukaryota; kingdom Metazoa; phylum Arthropoda; class Insecta; order Hemiptera; family Cercopidae; genus Prosapia; species Prosapia bicincta. Next base: position 373,866,181 of record JBAIZL010000001.1, read on the forward strand.
TGACGTCAAGACGGACAAATTTAAAAAGTTTCACACAAATCTCATACAGAATAGGAAATCTTTAAGTCAACATATTTATCTTTTATATTTCAACAGCTCTGAGCAGTTTCAGAATACACTCTGAGGTCGGATATGTAAATCTCTTCCAAAAGTTATTTATTGACGATAACGAGATAAAACATTGGAGAAAGTTGGAACAGCATTCTACTCGGAGGCCAAGTTTGAGGTTAAGGTCCGTGGCATTGAACACTTTCAAGGTCAAAGAAACAAAAAGTGTCTCCGACCTAACTTTCCAATGTGCAGACATGTGGGAGTGTGAAGATCGAGGAAAAGAAGAACGTTATTGAGTTTATCTATTTCTAAAATTCTACGGTTCTTGTTGAGTGTAATTTACTAATGGAGACCAACAATATTGTTCATTTCAAAATAATTTTGCTTGTAGTGCAATTTGTTTTGGGGTTGAAATACGTAACGGATTATCTTTGCTATTCATTAGGGAATGAAAGTGAAATGTGGGTAGAATCACTATTTATCAGCAATAAGGAAATATAATTGTTTCAATTAATGCAGTGGTTGCCAAACTTTTCTAAACCACGGCTGTCTGAAAGTATACTTTTTTTTTCTGGAGGCACCTTAAAAGTATAGGGATCGATTATCAATTGAGTTATTAATTTCTTTTGTATTTGATGCAATAAAAACAAATATCGATATATTTTTTAAAACTGATAAATAGTAAATAGACATATAATATGGTTTAGGGCTGAACTAGGTTTGACACATGAGCTTTCAAAAGAATTTTACCTTGTTTTTAAGCAAATCTATTAATTGGGCTATGTCTTAAACTTTGGGAAATATTGAATTAACATACTTTTAAAATAATACATTTTGATTTAACTATAAAACAGTTCTATTTTAAAATATTACAACTTATCATAGGTCACACAAAAAATCGTTACTAAAGTACAATATACAAAGATTCTTTCAAAAGCCTAAGAGTACACTAGTAAAAATTATTTTATTGCCAAATAACAACTAATTTAAAACAAATACCAGTAGAAAAATAATTTTTTTCTACATACGATATAATATATTACAATATAGAAAGATTCTATATTCTAAATACAATATACAAAGATTCTTTCAAAAGCCTAAGAGTACACTAGTAAAAATTATTTTATTGCCAAATAACAACTAATTTAAAACAAATACCAGTAGAAAAATAAATTTTTTGTTAACAGTTAACAACTTAGAACTCTACATGTCTTCAACTTAGAACTAGATATAATTTCAAATAGAAGAAAAGTATATTTATTAAAACAATAGATGTACAAAAATATTGAAAAAATTCTAGGATACACCTTTGTGCTTAGGCATATTATATTTATCACAACGTACCCCTGACTTTATCGTCAATTAATAATTATTACTTGTTTTAATGTAAGACGATAGTGATAAACAGTAGAATTATTAGGAAATCACAAATTAAATTTTTTTTTGTTATATTATAGAGATCAGTGCAGGACCACAACTTTCAACAATAATTACACCTAGATTAATATTTAGATAAAGTGTATCTCAAAGAGGCTTAGGTATTAAGTTTTGTGCCGTTAGGTGTGGACGCTTATTAATTTTCACCTATTTGGGACGTCTAAAGTAAACTTTATTTTATCCTACACACTCTTTTTAATTTTAAATGTAAATTTTTCTTTTGTTTGAGACCAATATTTCATCTGAGATACATCACGTTTAATAAAATATAAACTTCATTCATTATTTTCATTAATTGAATTTATGTGGTTTCTAAATAATATTACAGGATTAGATCCGCGTAATAAAGTTACTATTTAGTTTCTGTGTTACTAAAAGTTCTTACAGGATTATATTGGATAAAATGTACCACCCAGTTGAATTTTAATAATAATTATATGGTTCAATTAATTTGTGACTTTTACAACACTTAGATTTTTTATTAATACTTAACAAATTTTTCAATACAACATTTTGGAACTCACCAAAAATGAATTTATTTACTTTACCTAAAATTATATTATGGTTATTACTCATTTGCTTTAAAAGGAATTATTAAAATAATAAATATTATATATATTTTCAGTTTATTATTATGAAAATTATCTAAACTTATTTTAAGCTACACATTAACGTTACCAATTATTACGAGTTAATATATCCATATTTTTACAATAACAGTTACAGCATAAAGTTATTTCATGAAGAGATATTAACATTAAATAGAACTTTGAAGAGAAACATCAGATTTAAACTCTTTTAATAACCGTATATTATCTGGTTTTGAAAAAAAAATACTATAGATATGCTGATATAACTCTTTTGTGTATAGTATTAAAACAGAGTTGAGTCTGCCTCTTTTTTTTAATACTCACAAATAAATCTAATATAAGTGTGATTATTTTATAACTTTTTTTGTAAGTAATTTATGAAACCAATGGATGTATTAGGTTTCAGTTACCACAATATAAAAAAAATTCTTTTGTATTGAAACCTACCCTTACAGAGTCTAACATTGTTTGACTTCAAGTAAATGAAAAGCTTTTCGCCAGCTAATGATGGCTAATGCACTTATGTGGGCTACCTGTGACTCTTCACAACTGTAGTTGGGGAGAGCACGTAATGATTTATGTAACTTTTTTTTTCTTACAGTGTTAAAAAATTACATCCGGACAAAAAGATTATCTTCCGTGTTGATGTTCAACCCGATTCGATCTTCTGTGAAAATATCTCGTGCGTGATGTAGTGTGCGTGATCCGATTGTAGGAGTGCGTGATTCTGTTTGTTGAGGAGCAAGTGGGAATAATCCCGACCACCTGAGTGAGTTCCTAGCTGCCTCCACATGTCAGGATAACAAGCTAAAACAATTAGAACCTATTGTACGAAAATATGTATTCAATACAGGAGCCAAAAATAGGTATTAAATAAAATTCTACTTAACATTATTGGCATTAAGTTATGTTACTAAGTTAGATTAACATTTTCTTAAAATAACTCCTTTCTACATAAAAATCAGTTTCCTCAATTTATTTACTACTGTTTTTAATGTGGCCACCCCGTGAGGGCATAGTGACCAATTGCTTGCTTTTTGTAAAATTCATTTTTCAGGTCATTCTTTTTTTTTAATCATAACAAATCTTTTTTCAAATACACTACAATAGTAATTGTGTAGATTATAATAGATAATTTCCAAATAAACAGATGGAATTAAAACCTACCCTTATAGAGCCTAAAATTTTTTGACTTCAATTAAATGAAAAGATTTTCGCCTTGCTCTCCAGCTAATGATGGCTAATGCACATGTGTGGACTACCTATGACTCTTCACAGCCGTAGTTGGGGAGAGCACGTAATAATTTATGTAACTTTTTTCCTTACAGTGTTAAAAAATTACATCCGGACAAAAAGGTTGTCTTCCGTGTTGATGTTCAACCCGATTCAATCTTCTATGAAAATATCTCTTGCGTGATGTAGTAACCCTCCTTTCTAATAACTTCAGTCTAAACGATTCTTTCAGGTTTGAGGGACACAATATTTTATATAATGTTATATTTGATACAAGTTGGTTCAACGTTTTTCCAATAACCGATTTAGGCACCACACTCTCCCACCTTATTTAAAATATTTATTTTTAAGTAAAGATGAATTTTTATTTTTATAATAATAATTAATAACACAAAATTCAAAAGATAGCTTAGGTTATGCAGTTAAATATGATAGAAATACTTTTTTTTATTTCTGGTGCTGGACTTTACACAAACATGCTCACAAATATGAGAGGAAGTCATTATATGACCTATTTAATATTTAATATAATTGGAATACGAATCTCTTCAAATTTCACGTATGTTCAATGTTCGACGATCGTCCTAGGCGCTGAGAAGCTTACTACGACGATAGTAAGCTTCTCAGCGCCTAGAAAATATTCGTAATCAAACCTAAGTGTAATAAAGCGCTGATAGCTTGGTTTATAATATTCTTGGCAAAGATTTCTTTCTTGTATGCCGCTAACACTATACCCATATCGTAATTTTTTAAGGGAATGTTATTGATAATGGGACTTTGGTACGGTTGTTTGTCTATAAATGCATTTGAAATTAGGATTCTCAATCAAGTGTATTTTGAAGATGTAACTTAGAGCTTGTCACACCCCATTAACACCATATTAAACACTGAATAACATTCATTTGAGGATTTGCTTAGTTGTAGGACACTATTATTTATACTATAATATACAATGTTATACAATACTTATACTGTACAATATTACATAGTGCACACTCATAGTGTTTACTCATACTACTTAATAAGAACAAGATTTATAACGCGTTTCAAATAGTATTAACTATTCACTGAAATAGGAAATGTTGAATCAAAGAAACGCCCTGAGTTTGCTGTTTCTAAAACTTCACTTACACATACTTCCATAGAATGGAAGTGCAGTTGCTATGAGAGAAAATTTGAAACAGATATGAAACAGAGGTCGTTTCATAAGTTACTGAACCAATTTTAATCTGAAGGAAAAGAAAGTTAGGGTTTCTAGCTAAGCAGTGAGGGTTTTAGTGAAGAGTTTTAGATCGACTGAATAAACAGATTTCTTTTTTGACTGTACTTAGAAAGTCAAATATATGAATATACAAATCTTCAATAATCTTTGAATATCTGAAAAGATAAGCTAATTTAATTTACATCACCTGTTTAAAAGGTGTAAATTATTTTCTTTCAGGTGTGATCAAGTCTGGCCTGGTCTTTCAAGTCTATCTAAAATTGCTTATGTTGCTCTACAGGGTTGGTTATATTTAAACTAGCCTTAAAATTGATGTAGTATTTACTGTTCGGTGGGTTGGAAATCAGTCAGTCAGTCAAGAGAGGGAGTAGGTTTGGTGGCCCCCAAGGTTATTCAACATCTGTCATGTGACAATAGATGCGAGTTGGATTATATGGATCTTGGCTTTTGTTACTTGGCTGAGATTCAGAAGGGGCACTTTCTATGTGATTGGGAGAGACGGATAAGTTTAACGTTGTTGAATGGGAATATGACTGACTGACTTGTAATATCTGTAATCTTACAGCTAACGAGGCGACTTACATTAAGTACACGTGACTTAAGATCACCACTTAACCTAACAAATTGAACAATTTACTTAAAGCTACAAATTTGACTAAGAACTAGGTACAATAGGACTTGTACTACAACGTAACATAGATTATGAGGGAGGTGCGAGAAGGAAAGCATAAGACGTAGATTACGGATGTGTTGGGGCTTCCAGGAGTACCTTCGGCAGTGACCTAAAGATAGGAGGGGGCCCAGTCGAATTCCTGAGAGCCCTATGCGAGAATATATTGCACTTTTGGCCTTGCCGAAAAATTATACCGAGAAGGAACGGATGTATTCCGCAAAAGTAGGGGCTTTAAAGGAATTCTGAATGACGGTATTTGCGAGGAACCAGGGAGATTGAGATATTGTTGTCAGAGATTTTGTCTGGAGGGATTCAAGGCGTTTCGTGGACGCCCCAGTGAAAATTGGCCACCAAACTGGAGCAGCGTATGTGACAAATGGAATGATTAGCGTCAGGTAGAGAGGGTATTTTTTTAAAAAGGAATGGGACTCAGCAGTGAGCGAAAGAGGGAGAGCTTGTACTGAATGTCCCGCCCCTTATTCAGGATGGCAGAAACGTGGGAGGGAAGGAAATATGGTTTGAGGATGATGCCAAGATATTTGACAGATGTCCTCCAGGCGACGAACCTCTCATTCGAAAAAAATGGCTCCGGTCTGAGGTTTGCGTTTCCTTGAGAAACAGATAGGCTCTGACTTATCCAGTGTTAATCTCAGTCCCCCATTTCCGAAGTCACGGTGATAGGATATCCAGCTGAACCGGGATGACCTTCGTAATTTTAGTTTCGCTCCTCGATCTGCAATGAAACATGACGTCATCTGCGTAGAAGGATAAGAATACATGAGGGAAAAAAGGGCTATCGTTTACATGGACGAGGTAGAGGAGACGACCCAAGACGGAACCCAACGGGACAACCGCAGAAATGGGTTAGAGAGTAGAGAAGAATTGTTCAACAGAAACAGTGATGTTTCGGTTGGACAAATAGGATCTGAGAAGAAAGACGGTGTGTTTAGGAAGGTGGCAAGTAGCCAATTTTTAAAGAAGACCAGGATGCCAGACACGGTCGTTGGCCTTGCTGCCATCGAGAAACAATGCAGTGGTCCACTGGATGATTGAATTCATCCACCACCGTGTTTGTGACCCTCACTCAGCAGCTGCTCGGTAATGGGGGTTAGAAATGAGTCAACCAACTATAAGTAGTTTGCAATAAAGACACCAGATAGCAGCATTTCTCAAAAATATTCTGTGCGTTCTAAGGTTTTGGTTGCTACGTTTGCTTTTTTACGACAATTTTAATAGTTTTTCTTATATTTCGTAAGTGTTTTAAAAATACTTAGACCTAATCCTTAATATTTTTAAAATCATCCATAAGTTTAAGATAAATTACAAAAAAATACAGATTTTGGCCAATTAATTGTTAAAATGATTACAAGGACGCTGTGCCATGTGTTATATAACACAGGCTTTTACTGATCAATATTAATTAGAAGTGGTAATCCTTAGATGGAGAAAAATAATTAAGTGTCAGTGATACGCCAACGGTTTTGTAACAAGTAGCGTTTTAAAAGGCAAGTTTTATCCACATAACGAGGGACTGGTTTGTAGCGGCTCCATGGCAATCATAACCCTAATCACGACCTTTGAACATACAACAGTAATGGGAGTACAACTTTTACCACGGAAAATCAACAGTTGATAGGGAAAGTACAATCTCTGTTCTGTGTAGTCATCTTTATTAGCCGCTCCGTGACTGGCAGAGCTATCTGTTGGCGGCTTAGTGAAATGGTTAAATACCAATTCTCACATAATACATTCAGAGTATATTTAAGCGCTTATGAATATATGACAGAAGTTATTTACTGAATGTGATCAACTATCTCGATCACTTTAGAAAGTTTAAGGAGAAAAGTTATAGCCACAGACTCGGTTAGCAATGTGTGAGGTCCTGAGTAAATACTCAGGAAACATTTACTCCTTAGTAAATACTCAGGAAACATTTTCACGCTCATTTAGTTTTTAACGCATTGTAGAGACATTTTAAAAATTTACAAAGATAAATCTAATAATTTACTACAATCTTGTTTTTTTGGTAGTAAGGAATCAATCAATAGGTGCATGTCTGTTATTCCTCAATTTATTCTATTAGCTCACACTTTCCTTCTATAGTAGGCCTATATATCTTGTACAAATATTCATAGTTAATAAAATTAGTTTTTATTCATAAAATCAATCTCAAATATATTTTTTTACCTCTAGTGGATGACAACTGATGTTAATATAGTTTTGTCAAATATTAATTAATGAATTAAATTAAAAAATATTGTTCTCTTAGAGGGATTAGAACTGAATTACTACATGTTTGAAATCCAGCACCTTTACACTGAGTCAACTTTTCTTAGCTAGTAATATGTTACTTAAATGTGTGTATGAATTTATAAAAGAAAAGTTCGTTTCAGTAATGAAGCTTTTACAAGAAATTTATAGAATGAAAAACTTTAGACTATCATCAGCTTCATAAATTAGAAACGAAAAAAGCGAATAAATAATAACAAACAAAAATAACACCATTATTGTATAAAGAGGAAAATGGAAAATTGCAAGGAAATTCACTTTTTATTTTGCCACTTATTATTGTGATTCTGTTATATGTATATAAGTATTTACGGTAGGCCTATATTAATTGTAATATAAAAAAATAATAAGTAATTAAAATAAAGTTTTTTTTTTGTTGACCTCAGTAGAAATTGACCTTAAATTATTTTTAAATCATAAACACCACTAAACATTGAATGAGACGTGTGTTATAGTTTTGTGAGGGTTTCATTATACTTCAAAATTTTTGGAACAAAAATAAAGAACTGAATTTTGTTTCTATTCATTTAAGCAAGCAGGTGTCTGTAGCATTGCAATTAGTTGATTCGTAGGGAGCTTTTTATAAAGAGTTATGTAATTCTATTAAAAATATTGTGTAAGTACAGTATTGCAAACAAAATAGACATTCTTAGTATATTCATATTATTAAAGTATGCAAGTTATCAAGTATGTTACTATGGTATAGACAATTCTCTCAGTTTGTTTATTACAAAGAAATAGTTTTTAAAGTAAAATAACTACAGCATTTAAAGCTTACAATACTGCATCTGATAGAACACAACTTTAACTTTGGATAAATAATCAGGTCTCTAAGGAATACTGTAGTATAAGGAAATGCGTTATTAAATGGGTAATTACCAAAATAATCGTGTGCTATGATATCAGGTCAAATGTACGGTTACATATCTATGCATTTCGTCTTACCTTCGTAACTAGTTACCCAATTTACACGTTCATTGCCTCGATGTATTCCGTACGTCATCAGGAGTGTAGTGCTTAATAAGAGCAGGAAACTCACAGCATTTATACATTTTAAATAGATGAGTGTAAATTGATGAATATATATATATATATATATATAAATTTGATAAAGGTTATATAATAAATATTGAATTATACCATATGTTCGGCCTGGCAGACGATTGTAGATAGAGAGCTGCATAGGATGGTAGAGTTGGAGTTGTAGAGCCATCACATGATCTACATGAAAAATGTCTGCTAGGATTTTAGGCGTTTCAACATGCTGTCTGAAAAGGACGCATAGTAGCTAAACTACTTCTACTATTATATATTTTCTTGCATTACTACTATACTTGACCAACTTTGAGCTACCAAGTACCTCTCAAAAATACCTTTGGGCAAATTATATTGCACCCCAAGAGAAGGAAAAGACTGCTTTCCCAATTCCAGACCAAGAAACATTTCGGTTTTATCATCTTGTCTTTCAGATTATCTATAGTACCGGCCACTTGGTTGCGATTTAATGATAAGATGTTAGCACCCGAGCTTCATGTGTAATAATAACATCGTCTATATGGACGGTGTGGTAATAGTCACTGGAGACTTTCACAAATACTTTAGGATGCTTTCGAAGGACCTTCAGAAGACTTGAATGTTCATACTGAAGGAAAGCGTTAAAATCCTCTGCTACGATGTGAGCATGCAAAGGCTTTGAGTAGACCCAGGTAAAGTGAGGCGGTAGTAGACATTCCTATTACCAGAAGGAAGTGAGATGATTTAGTGGCACTGAGTCGTGGCAGCTACGTTTTATTCCTGATTTTTCCTCCAAGGCCGACGTTCTGATTTCTTTTGCAAATATTGTTAATGTACTACGAAGACTAACGAAGCTACATCGAATCATGTCTGATTACGTGTCCTATATTATTATGATTATGCTACCCAAAACAATTTTTTATATCTTGTGATGCTTCAGATATAGTTTGAGAGCTGCATGAAGAGAGTGAAAAACGTGAATTTGCAATTGTATCCGAGTGTTGAACAAGCAAAGACATAACTACGCTACCACCGAATGAAAATATCTGCCGGTTGTGTATGTAGTGGAAAAGTTCAGATCTTATATTGGTGACACTACAGATCATTATAGTCGCATTTAGCTGAACAATTTAAACGATCATAAAGCTTTGAAAACTCCGAAAACAATCGAATGCTTACATACTGATAACGGTGGCTTTATAAAAATCCAAATGGGTGTCTGATCCCTTCCCAGAACGAATATTCAATTCAAGTCACGCCTTCAATGTTGGGATGCACGAAAACGTTGGAGATCGTAAGTTGCCTATACTAAACCTTTCAGGAGCTAGAGCTAATTCAAGTTCTCGGTAACGCAAAACCTTATGATAATTCTTCGACTAGCTTTTAAGAACTCAATGTAGAGACCAGGTATTTGCTAGTCAGCTGACTTGGAGCTGCCTGGTAGTATTTTCATAGTTTTTAAGCATTTCGGTCTATGAGGGAAGCGGACGTGACCTGATTGCAAGCAATTAAAGTGCTCTACGCCAAGAGTAAACCTGAAGAAAACCTTTGTAATTAAATGTCAGAGGTAATCAGATTGGTTTTCTTTTTGGATTGACGTATAGGCTATAACTGAACTGATTAGGCTTAAAATATAATGTCGAATTTTATTATGCAGCAAGATGGACGATTTGCGTGCAGACACAATGCGTGTAGGCCTACTACCAACCTGTTTTAATTTATTAAGAATATAAAATTTAGCCATGATTTATTACAGTTGCGTACAATAAAACAGGAGTGTTGCTAGTCAAAGTATAGCCCAAAATATAGAAGCCAGATACTTGAAATTTAAAAAGTGATTTAATTATGTCATGTACACTTGTAAATATAGGATGGATTTTGAAAATGTTTGTTTAAAATTTGGGAAAATTATGTAGGTGGTTAAATATAAAAATGGAAATTCTAAAATAGATCTTTGATAAGAAACGTAAATCGTATCTGATAAAAGCCTAATTTCCACGTGTGTACAGGTGAAGCTATAATTTCCAAAATCATTTGTACGAGATAATAATAATATTATCATTAAGGTCGATTATCTATCGATAAATTCTCAAATAACAAAGTCGATGGAATGTAATGCCCTTACTAACTCAATAACTAATGAACAACGCACAACTGAAACTAGGTGTTGCAGAAACTACATATTTTGTAAAAGAGTTGAATATACTAAAACAATTAACCTTTGGACAATACAGACTTAGAGACCAATTTTATTATGTGAGAGACAGCAGGCATTTCCCATGGTAAAATGTTTTACCATGAAGATGCAAAATTAATAAATTTTAAATTGTGAAAGTCGGGAAACAATTGGCAATTTTTTCATTGAATTTGCTCACCATTAAACAGAGCCATAGATAAAGTATAAGCTAGATATGTATATATTATAAACATTTGTTATCTTGCATCAATCGCAAAATAACTTTACGCCCTAATATTTCAATGAACATGTAATTTGAATGTTTACCGTATCCAATGCACTACGACCGACAATTTTTGTTTTCTCACTCTCTCGAGCATGTAAACAGGTTCGTCAGCAAGTGCTTTAGCAAAAAATAAGTTATATTCTCTGTATATAAGTGTCAAAATGACTGAATGGTCAACACAAAGCGAAAGTAAGGTTAAAAACATGGACGTTTGAGAATATATTCGTCAGCACTAAGAAATTATTTTCGATATCCCTTTAATTTTTAGGTGGTAAAAAAATATTCAAATTGTAATTACAAATCGAAACCTGGCAAATAAATTCAAGACACAGTCAGTGAGGTATCTGTGGTAATTGTAGGACAACAGTTGCTGAAAAGAGATATTATTTGTGATAAAATAAAAATGGTACAAAACTAAAACGCTCAAGTGAATGCCATCGTGACAAAACCTATGAAAGGATATTATCGTTGTTGAAAGCTTACTAAAGCACAAAATTTCCAAACTTCAGGTACCATTTTTTACTTAAAAGTTGCTTCGCAAAGCTTTGGAAGGGGAAATTTAAATTTTAGTAACAAGTAGTTACCATGATTCAGCAATACGGGTTTTTTTTAAATTCAGCAACTAATATGTTATATTATACATATATATTAATGTACACAAATTCAAAATTTAACATCACGAAAGCATAACCTCATAATTCAGGCTCGTGAAACTGCGTCAGGGGTTACTAAGATACTTGAAATGTTTCTTCAGCTATATAAATTTATTTTGAATAGAAATGACACAATTTTAATGTAATGTTTTCATAACGGGTTTTCTAGACATTATTTTTTTTAATAACTCGGCAACGCTCTACGGGTAGGATATCAGATATATATCTATACAGACTACAAAAAAAATTAGTTTATGGTATTTTTTATGATTTTTATAATTAATCTAGCATTCTATTTCTATTGAGTTTGGGCTTAACGGTTTTCATTAATTACGTAGCTTATAAATATTAATTACGTGATTGCTTTTTTGTTTCTGAGCATCAATGATGTAAAATAAAATTGCATATTTATTTAATAAAGTCCAATAGCGTCATAACATACCATAAAAAATAACCTATCATTCGTTTACGAAATGAAATTTTATAAGAAAATGAATACCAGATAGGTTAACATAAAGATCATTATAGGCTATGTTTTTTCCATCGGACACTAAATTTCTATCTTACGCGAGGTTGAACCCGTTATTATAACGGCCTATTATTCTATAGCGGTCCCGTGCGCATAGGGCTAGTATCGTTACAGCTAAAGAATGATTACGGATGGATTACAAATGTACCAAGCTACTGTGGATTTTTGCTATAGATAAATGGGATTTAGTGAAATGAAACAGAAAACCTTTTGTGATTGAAAACTTCTCAAGAACGCAATCCTGGCATGATGAGCAATGCTCAAGACTGAATAGAGCGAGCAAAAATAAATTAGAAGTTCCCAGGAAGCAGCGCCGCGACTCACAGGTTGAGCCACTGGATCATATGAAACAGAACTGTGAAGCAGTTCAGTATTAGGTGTTGCATACCTGTAAGGTACATAAATCTACACTGAGTGGGTAAGTGTAGAAATCGGCCATCTGTGTTCGTCGTAGGTGGTGTCATATCTACCTAGTAAGGTGATTAGTGTTGATATATGTATCTAAGTCTGTTTGTAGATTTTTATATCTAGTTGTTGTAAGTGTTCCTTTATGACTGGCATTTTCAGCTTAGTGTGCTCAATCTTGAAGGTAATTCGTTTCTTCGTCGTTACTTAAAAATATTGTTTTAGAATAACTGTAGTCTGTCTGTGAGAGATGTAAGGTACATTTAAGAATATACCAGAAAACATGGCTACATATATTATAGTAGTCGCGAATAAAGCTAGATGGATTTTTCTGTTAACCACTGAGTATAAATATGATAATATAATTGTTGTATCCTTATATGTAATTTCTGGAGCCTATTGCAAAGCTGGACTAGGCATGTGTAATATCTGGAGTCTATTCCAACCTGTTGTGTAATTGTTAATTATTGTAGCATAACGTGTGATATCTAGGACTTGCAACCTTATGTCTAATTCTTGTAGCCGAATGTGTAACTGTTGCAGCCTGGTGGATAATATCTTACTTTGTTACTTTAACCAACGCCCGTCTTGGCTTTTCGGCCATTCGACGCCGCGCCTCCCAGTAGCGGCTAGCGGGGTCTTCAGGGAAGACGGAGTGATCTGCGCAGGACTGGAGGTGTTCGGCGTTCATTGTGCCATTCAAGCAGAGAGGGCAGGTGGGGTTATCTGCTAGGCCAATGCGGTGCATGTGATCTTGCAGGTAGTCATGGCCAGTGAGTAGACAGAAACTGGCGACCTATTCAGAACGCTCTAAATTACTGGAAAGCGGTCCCTTGGAGGCTAAAACATCCCATTTTTTGTTTTTTGCCAGTTTCGCCATGTCGTTTAAGGTATAGGTATTGACTACGCCATCTATGTTATTTTTGGCAGTGTTGAGTGAGATAGGGGTTGCTAGATGATTTGCTTCCGCGCCTTTTTTTGCCAGTTCGTCAGCCATTTCATTTCCTATTATGCCCACATAACTAGGTACCCATTGGAGTTTGACCTTCCATCCTTTTATTATTAGCCTCTCAATTGTCTGGCGGCAGCTGATCGTTCTTAGGCAGTCACTGGATGCGTTTGAGGCAAGGGCCAGTATGGCTGCTTGTGAGTCTATAAAAACACTGCATTTGCTGGTGGAAGATTGTAGTAGCGCGGTTGCGGTTTCCTGGACAGAGCTGATTTCTCCATCAAAGTTAGTGGTATTCGTACCGACAGCGGAGAAGCCCTCAAACTCCCTACAGAACCATCCTGCTCCTGTTCCTTTGAGTGTTGGGTTGTACGAGCCATCCGTGAATATATGAAACCACTTGCTATGAGGGTATTGCGTGGCAATGGTTTCCAGGGCATGTGCTTTTAGTACCTGTGGGGAGGAGTCTGCCTTTTTACCAGTAAAATCGCTCAGGGTTGTACAAATATGGGGTAGGTGAGTCACCATGGGAACGTAGTTACATAGCTTCTGCTGTTGAGACTGCGGAAGCTTGTATTTGTCCTTTATGGTTCGCATGTGGCATAGGGGTGATATTTGAGTTTTGGATAATATCTGGAGCCTATTGTAAAGCTGCCCTAGGTATGTGTAATGTCTGGAGTATATTACATCCTGCTGTGTGATTGTTGTAGCATAGTGTGTAATATCTAGGCCTTATTATAACTTGTGCGTGATTCTTGAAGCCTGGTGTGTAATTGTTGCAGCCTGATGTGTAATATCTGGAGCTTATTTCTGCTTGCTGTAAGTGTTGCAAATTGATACGTAATGTCTGGAGCCTATTATATCCTGATGTGTAATGTGATATTACATGCCTACTATCTGGTAAGTAATTGTTGTAGCTTTTCTTAAAATGTAGTCAATTTTGAGGACAATATGTTACGTAGTTTTCTGTAGCTGTATTGAGTGACGGATGCGATGACGAGAGAACGTTGTTTGGAGTTATCATGTTAAATACACAAGCAGATTTTGTACAGGCGGTGACTCATACGGAGGTATTTTATAGCACCAAATAAACCTTTTGATTAATAAATATATAAACCATAAATAATTATTATATAGATTATAGTAATGAATCAGTCATGTGAATCGCGAAAAGATAATATATTATGGATTTAGAGTTTACAGTTTCTGACGTGGCCTTAATTTTATTTCGTTCTCCGTTCATTACTTGGATACTAATAAAACATAGTGACTGGCCTTGTAACTGTAACATTAACTGTTTGTATTGATAAAATACTCGATTTTAAATAGGTTTTTTAATATAAAGAAAACAATAAGAAAATATAATTCTGAAAAACAAATCGTTTAACATTAATTAATACGAATATACCCTAAGACTCTAAAGTAACCTTAAACGATACGACATGTGAATAAACGATTTAAAAAATATATTTGTAACATTATTTGTATTTTATACTATGTATCCACATATGAAATTAAAAGATAAAATCTCAACTTAATTAAAAGTAATTTTAAAAACGCGAAAATGCCCTATAGGTGTCTCTAATACAGCGCATTCTATACGGGAAAATGCGGAACTATAAGTAAGTACTAGGATCTGACGTTCGTTCACTGTAAACAGATAGCGCTGTGGCCAATTATTGTAACGTGAGACGGAGGTAGCTCGCTAGAGGCTGGCTGCCACGAGAGCTGGGCGGGTTTTGGGCTCAGACCCGGGTAAAAAAAAACACACACACAAGTGGCTATATTTGCAGATGACACCGCGTTATCCGCTCAGTCATGGAAACCACATCTAATACACTTATATTTACAGGACCACCTTACAGTACTATAATCATGACTGAACTACTGGAGAGTTAGGGTGAACGTGGCCAAGTGCCAGGCTTTGCTTCTCTCCAAACGTAGGACACACCAACTCAACACACCACTAAAACTATTAGGCGAGGACATTCACTGGGGGAACCAGGTCAAATATCTGGGAGTCATACTCGACAGAGGCCTGACTTGGGACCCTCACATTACCAACACGTTAAAAAAAGCAACAATTAGATTAACACATCTATATCCTATGCTTAACAGAACAAGCCCACTTTCACTACGGGCGGCCATTACTATATACGTATCTATGTTGCGCAGCATACTCACTTACGGTAACACCCGCACACGCAGACTACAGTTATTCCAAAACAAGGTTTTGCGAATAATCACGAAGGCACCTAGATGTACAAGATTAACACTGCTTCACACTGACTTAAAAGTGCCTTTCATCAAACAACACCTCCGACACTTAACAACAAAGTTCTACAAACAGGCTCACGCACATACAACATCATCACTCATTTCCTCACTGGGTAGATATGACCCAACCCACGACACACACAGACAGCCGCTGTCCTTACTGACCGCCCAGCTCACACCATACCACCAAAATAAAATATACATACTAATAAATTCTGCTTCACAGTTATGTTCCAGGTGACGCAGGGGCACATCTCCAGGGCCGCAGCTTAGCCCCAACGGAAGTAATAATTTGATTGCATGTCTTTTCAGTTTCGAGTAGGCAGCAGAGGAAGAGGCGCGTGTCATTCCTGCCATAGACTCACTAACAAGGTATTTGAAAGGTAATACCTCTCCTTATTCCTTAGCATAAGGCGATCCAAGCCCCCAGGGTTCCTGCATGATCTGTTGCGGGATTTTTCCTGGCAGGGTTTCTTTTTTGCCAGGTTTTTTCATCCCGCTCTTAGCGCGACACTTACCGTACTGTTTCATTTCACTATCTCCTGATTCTCCACGGAAAGAGCTTATGAGCTTGGTACATGGGCAATCAATCCCGTTTCCTTCACTCGCGGTAGGGATACTAACCGCATGCGCATGTGAGACGGAGGTAGCTCGCTAGAGGTTGGCTGCCACGAGGGGTGGGCGGGTTTTGGGGGCTCAGACCCGGGTAAAAAAAAAATCTTTCCTTTTATTATTATTTTTTTATTGTTTTTGCTGTAATTATTATTAAAACTGGTCTTATTACACCAATCATTAACTTTTTTTGAATTATCATCACCTAAATACTCATATTACTAAAGTGCCCATTACATTAACTCTTTAGTTCTTGTTTGGACATTGTTTTATATATATATATATATATATATATATATATATATATATATATATATATATATATATATATATCAGTGGAATATTTAAATCCAGGTGAATATCTTTAGTTTTTTTATACCAAGGGGGATTGGCCATAACATACCAACAGACATTAACTACAATTTTCCCAATAACATATATATATCTCTTAAAACAAAATGTTTTCCAATTATGCTTTAAAATAAGAAGGTACTTTTATAAAGACACAATAATTTTTCTATAATTTGGAAAAAGTTCGTTATTTGTGATGACTGAAATGAACTCATTGGTTTAAACACTCATATGGAATAACACTATTAATTAGATGGTGTTTAGTTTTAAAACTTCAAATACCATCACACGATGTTTAAATATTTACAGACATATTAATAATACACATGTAATAATATAATAATAATAATAATAATGAAAGGTTACTACCAATTTATGAATCTCAAAAAGTTGTACCCCTGCGGAGTGGCAATACCATAACATCAACAGAATTTGGTTAGTTGAACATCGTACACCTTGATTAGTTGAATGTCACATAACGTTTTTAGTTGAACGTGATCAATCTTGATATGGTGAAGTCATTTGAACGTTGCGTATAACTTGGTTAGTTGAAACCTTAATCCTTTGAAAAGAACCCTTTAAACCCTCGTATTTTGACCGATTTTTTAAAACGGGTGTAGCACAAGAATTATCTCTTGGGAGTTGTTTTAAGCAGAATGACAAATATTCTAATAAACAGGATTAAAATGTCTCAATCCCCCACAAGACACTCTCCACAAGAAGTGTGCCATTAAGATAAAAACTCCTAAACGTACCACGAACAACAAGTGTGTGTAAATTCCAGTTCTTCATAAAAGCTTGGTCACAAATAAAAAACACATAAGTTTGGCGACGCTAGCGCTGTTCAGTGTTAAAACTAGGAATCGCTTAGAGATGTGTGCGAAAAACAGTAGTGTGCAAAATAGTGACGTTGTGTGGTCGTCTTCAAAAATTAAATGAAACATATTTTCTGAACACACACACAAACACACACACGCACACAGACGATTAAGCACTGTCTTGAAATTTGGGGTAAAACGTTAATTTTTTTTTCTTAATATATTTGTAAATAAAGTATGCAAAAACTAGAAATCAAGGTATTGTTGGCGTGGATTTTACAATAACATTAAGAAATTAACCTGGTTATTTTTTGACGCTACATAATTTCTTGTTTTGGTAAATTGTTTAATATAATTTCCATTACCTTACAGAAGAGGTTCATTATTGTTATTATTTTCCTTCTTAATTCATACATTTAAATAAACTAAGAGTCTGTATTGTTTAATGTAAAACGAAAAAATGCGTTTATTAAACATCTCGGAAACCATCATAGCATCCTGCGGAATCACTGTTACAAAGTCAGAAGATCGAGTTAAAATGGGGGGGGGGGTTTAAATGCTATCTAAAAAAAACAATGATATACTACCTGGTCAATATCTTAGACAATTTCTCCAGCTACTTGTTACTATATATAGTAAAACAATTATGTAATAAAATAATTATTGCCAGGTTTGATTATGGATATTTTTCTAAATGGCCCTATTTCTTCTACCTTTACCTCATTTTTGAATGCGAATGGCTCATACTCAGTATCATAATTCCAATTCCTCAAGTGATGCAATCCGATGAAATGAAGAACGCGTTAATACAAACTGAACTTCTTTTGCAGTCTCTTGCGATTTGCTGTAATATTTTCTTCCCTTCGCGTTTATGAAATTCTCCTATTCGATTTATTTGATAATTGGTGTCGAACTTTTTGATTTTGTGGAGAGAGACTTTGTGAGTATATTTACTGTATTTCAATTCAGCGACCTCCAATTATTTCTTAATTAGTTTTAATTCTTTGTGTTACACGTCATTTTGCAATACTTCGTGGTCGACGACCAATAGGGCCTACGCTATTACTGACTGTTTAGTATTGTCTCTTTTTCTACCATAATGAGTAGCATGTAATTAATGCACAGCAATTTCAATCGGCCCTACACTGAATGCATATATTGGGTTTCACTTTAATAATATGAATAATTGAAACATAAAACAATATCGGCACAAATTTTACTAATAACTACTAGCAAAGGTCGTTTAATGATTCAAAAAATATAACATTGATCTATCACTCTTATATAATATTAGTATTATAAGTATTGTAATTATAAGTTTTATTATTTTAATCGCAGATATAACATCTTACACTTGTAACGCAAAGCAATTGTACTGAATTTGATATGAAAATTAAAAAGCAACTAATTGAAAGAATTAACCTTTCAACGTCATTATTATTATTATTATTATTATTATTATTATAGTTAAATCAATAATAACAACGTCTCTGTATGAAGTGAATATAACCTAATTTTATTCACAAAACACGAATATTACAATTTTAATGTCCTAGACTTAGTAAGTAAAAGTTTTAAAAATATTATTCCTATATCTAAACATAAAGCCTAAATATCAAGCAATTTCACAACGATTTTTTTAATAAATCTCAATTTAAACAAAAATTGAAGGTGAGCTACAAATAGAGCACACAAATGTTCCAATATACCCACCAAAACATAATGGTCATATGTTGTAAATTGTGTTATAGTCGGTCCAACTATCTCATGAACGTGTTAATACGAAAATATAATAAGATATAAGAAATATATTATGACATAAGAATTTAGATTAAGATATATTTTTAGCAGAAAAGTAAACCAATAAGTTTTATAAATAATAAATTAAGCTCAAACTATGATCTATGCCGAGTTTATTATTTTAATATTATAAAAGCAACGTTTCGGTCACATCATTTATTAAAATAATAAAAACGGCATTGATAATTGTTTGAGTTAAATTTATTGTTAAAATTGCTGCAGTTAGAAGCTAAACCCATTTAATTTATATGTTGGTTCATCCGCTTCAATAGTAAATATCAGCTAAATTTTTCTAAAGTTCTAAAAACTGTAAACATTTTACACATTCAACTATGCACTTTATATTTTATAGCCTGTTGCTTCTGAAATACTTGTTAGTTGTTATTATGCGGTCCGAAATAATGAACAAAATGCATCAAATATATTGCAAAATCTTACTGTTTACTTTTATTTTCAGATTTTAGACCTAATTTTGTAGTGTTCTCTCAAGCTACCGAAACTGAGCATTTATTTCAGAATTCCAAAACGTTTGCCCATAATGGCAACTCAGAATTTGAACCCTGCTCACACTAATACTGAATTGAAAATTGAATGTTTAAAAGCAGCTGTGTTGATAATGAAACAGCGTCTAGTTTTATGAAACCATAAACACATTTTGATAGAACGCAAAAATCAAGTCTTAGATAATCCTTTACAGTACAAAAAACAAAATAGTGGCAAAAAGCATAGATCTAAGTCACTTATGTAGTAAAAACAGGAATAATATGACTCTAATATCTGTATCATCGACATTGATCAGTTAAAAAAATGTTTACATGAAACTGACATTGAGAAAGAGAATAACGAATGATTCAGTCCGAAAAAAAGCAATTTACACAAACTCTCCGTCCATTAATATTTTCCAACACATTTGTAGCGTATATAAAATTTTAAATAAAGCTATAGTAGGATTATAAAAATTTAAAATTACATTCCCAGGCTTACATTACCTTAGCTATGAATTTTTCCCCATACTTGTAAAACCCAAGTCCTATTTTACAAGTATTGCAGTATGGCTTAAGACCTGTATTGAGGATTGTCGAGATCTTCACACCTTTGAACTAGAATCACGTGATCCGTTATGACAAGGAATTATTTTCATGTTGGTTTGATTCTTTTTCAACATATTTTGTCGTTTTTCATTGCATTTATAGAAGGAAGTTCATACTGCTGTACAAAAGCCTTTCATGTTAATGTCAGGGCAACTCTTAATTTTTTATTCATGATGTGTAAGCTATTTCCTCAAGCATCTGTTCGGGGCCAGTAATTACAATCCAGAGCTATTTTTAATGGAATGGTTCGTAAAAAATGTATAGGGCTAGACTAAAATAGAGTACTGGTCATATTTAAAAAAAATATTTGTACAAAAGGTAGTCCTATGTTGGAGCACATATAGATTTATGTTAGGCGTAAAGAAATAGGAAAATAATTCTTTGTAAGTTTTAATTGTAAGCAACTTTGTTGTATTATACTTTTTGTATATCTTATAAATTTAAGCCTCTGTATACCTTAGATCTTTGTTGATATCATACCATGAATACAATAGCAATAAATGCGTTTAGGATTAGTAAAATTTTCTTTAGTTTGGTAGGCGTTTCATGTAAACGTAGTATAATTACCGAAAAATAAAAAGTTCATTCCATCTAGCAGTGAATATTTGAAATAACCAAGTTCTAACTGTTTCCGCTAGATGTCACGAGCTGTTGTTTTTCTATAAGTACAGTACTATACTGTACTTCTTGGTTAATTTAGTTTAATTGATAGTAACTTTCTGGATTTGGGTGTTGACTTAGCATATGTCATCCATTTTACACTAGTGTAGATTGACTCTGCTTTCTGTTACTCTCCCCTTTTTTACACAAGTTAGAGCAAAGCACAGCCTAACTTTTAACTTTGGGCTCTGATGGGAAATACGCATACGACGATCCCGGATAATCTCAGCTTGTCGTAACACAGAATAGGAAGAAGCAAACTCGCAAATCCGTCTCCGGAACCGAAACAGAGTCGAAGCGATAGACCGTGAGTCCTGAGAAGCTGGGCTTTAGCCAGCAAAGAAACATGGAGGCTCTACAAGAGGTCGCTGACTCGCCGAAGACTGACAAACAGACCACAAATACATAGACTACCGTGATATCACTGACCTTATGATCTACCAATATCAACCCAGACTTATTACCTTGTGTAAGGAGTACCAGTCCAAACGCAACCGTTTTTTTACATTGCATCCAAGAGGAAGGTACAGTGTAAGGCTTCAAACCTCATGGACTATACATAACTATATCAACCTCCATTTTTGCGGAAATTTGTGTGCGACTATAGTTAACATTATAATCAGAGGTGTGGATGAATGCATTTGTAGCATCGGAGGTCGGAAACGACATTAAAAGCAAGGGCATTGATGCAATCAAAGTATCCCAAATGAAGGAACACTTTACCAAGAAACCTTTGGAAATGTTCCTCACGGAGCTGGCGTCCGAAGAAAATGCACGCCGAGCCATGATGATTACCAACATTTGCTATATGAGGATACAGGTAAAAGCTTATAGGCAGATCACAGGCTCTGTAAAGTGCTTTAGGGTAGACCACATAAAAAGGGCCACGATTTCAAGACCTGTAAAGAGGTGAGAGAAAACTTCAAGTGTATCCTCTACGGGTTAACCAGACCGCAAACTATTGTGGTTGCGCCATTTAAAAGCAGGCCAAGTCCAAGGACCAGGCAAAGAAGAAGGAAAACAGAGAGAAACCCCGAAACGGCGCGTTCCACCAAAACACCACTGTACACTACCCCTACTATTTCCAACGCCCAGACATCTGCTCAGACTATCTTTGGGAAGCTGGCTCAGTTGTTACCTCCTGAAATCACCTCCACCTTACTGCTGCTCCCACACAAGCTGGCTTTACTTCCTACACCTGAACCACCCAAACCCGCACCGTACACCAAAGCCAGACTGTCAGCGATACTCACCATTCCCAAGGCTGCGGTTAATCCCTCCGGCAATAAAAAAAGGGATCAGGGATATCAGATCCTCAGGCCCGCAAGATCCATATCAGCTAATCAATCCCAGCTGAGCCTTCTGCGGCTCCTGCAGCGTTCATCCTCGATCATGCCCATCTCAACCTTTAACCTTTTCTACAAAAGGAGCGAAGACAACTTTTGAAGTGTACTAAGAGTTATTGACAATGGTTTTTCCTGGGAAACCTTCACGGGTGGGTTGAGTCTTTTCACTGTCAAGAGAATGTCCTTTTCTCCAAACACTTTCTCAGAATTCCCGACCACTTCCATAAAACACATCTTCTCTATCAACCATACATAGATTAAGGGTTCCGATGTCGAACGGCGCTAAATTTTAAAAAAACTACAGCTGCCTTACCATATGTAGAGAAATGGCTACAAATTACCGTTTATTCCTTAGAATGATCGCAAACTTTAGCTTTCCGAAATTGAAACAAAAATTTTAATTTTAAGTTTATTCAACGTTATGAAGTTTTTATCTTGAAACCTAGGAATGCCTCCCTTTTTTATCACTCTAGAGCTCATTTCTACTCTTTTCTAATGTAAACAATTTTTATTATTATATTTGAGATTGTTGATTCTTAGGCTTTGGTTGAGACTAGTTCTATTTGAGTTATGCAATCCTGGCCGTTAACATCATAATTTCCCCCTGTTTTCATTTTCAGAGTGATCATTTTATCTTGTCTTTAGTATTACTCTTCAAAACCCCTTATCCTTCTAACAGTGTAATGGGGAGACACTTCTCCTTATGACCCCAAACGAAAGTAGGTCACCTTCAAATAAGAGCCTCTGGATACATGATGCTATGATCTCTCTGTACGTACTACCAGGGAGCCTTATGCTCCCACCTATATCCATAATCCTCTCCTACCCTTGTGTTTTTTAACTTCTTCTTAATAGTTACATTAAATGCTCAATAACGTATTTATTTTATGTATAAATAAAGTGCATATATGCGTATATATTCTATTTCAGAGAAGTTTGTAAAATACTGTGGTAAAGTAAAATATACCTCCAGAAACAATTTCCTGTGTGCAAGCAGAAGCTATAAGCAATTTTCACATACTCGCTGAATATCAATATTTTATGTTTCAGATCGATAATATAAGTATAATATACATAAAATTGAAAGAGGAGACTATTAGCTTTTATTGAATTTTTAATTTGTAGTTGACTAGAACGGCCGCCTCACGACAGACATTGAGAAATTACAAACGCATGGAAACAGTCTTGTCGTAATAATTTATTATTTTTATTACCATTTTAATAATTTTATCTATTTTAAAAACATTGTTTATGATATAATTTAGATTTTAGCTTCATATTTTTATATAATGGATGTAGTAGTATTCTATTTACGTGGATAGTAAAATATCTTATAACAACTTTAAAACTTTACTTAGCTGGTTAGATGTGGATGAAAACCTAGCTTGGGGTCCAATTGCGTACTTACAGAACCATAAGTTAAAACTAAAACTTTACGTGTCATTTTAAAATATAGACCACAAAATGTTATTTATTCTTTACTTGAAGAAAATTCTCCCAATAAACCATTTATTCTTGATTTTAAAAAATATGGTAAAATATAAAAATTTAAATCTTAGTGAATAATATCCTGAAATGTGCCACATTATGCCCTATTTGGGAGTGACCTTGCAAAATCATAGCTCTAGACAGAAGTCAATATTATGAATAAATTCGTACCATTATAAAGACCAAGGGGCGGCAGGGGCATTGCCCTGCAACCCTTACATTTAATTTTAGTTTTTACATATCAGTCGGTGTATATATTGACAACCATCAAAGTGTAAAGTAATTTTATAACGAATTACAGAAAATACGAGCTGTAGTTCTGCAAAGAGTCCAATTACTTATAATAAATGGGTTTGGAATAGATTAACAATTTACAAATAAACAAATTTAAGAACAAAATTTGTATGTTTTTTTCTTAAACTATAAACACGTGCTGACACCTTTCTCTATTTTACGTAACTTCTTTCTCCTTAGTTGAAGAGTGCTGCTTTCTAGTGGCATGTTAATTCACTAATATAGATTGTTATAATCAATTTGTCATTATTTTTGTTTTTTGTTCACTCAATTATTTTTTTGTAGGAAACTTGCATATTAGGAGTATTATCGAAAGTGAGGGATACACAGATGTAAGACTTAGGTAGAGCCATAAAACACTCAACAACACTGTTGTTTTAAAATCGAAACTTTTGAAAGCAATCAATCTACTTTTATTAAAAAGTGTAACGTCTTATTTTTAGTGCAAATTATGTTCTTTTATAATAATATTTACCTTAGTTAATTTATGAATTATCATAACCAGTACGTAATGTTAAAAATACATATCAATCTGATAAGATTTACAAATATCAATATGGTTAACAACATCTAAAGCCTATCTTTCTGTTATATTGAATACATACACACACACACACACACACACTCACACACACACACACACACACACACACACACACACACACACACACACACACACACACACACACACACACACACACACACACACACACACACACACACACACACACACACACACACACACACACACACACACACACACACACACACACACAGACACACACACACACACACATACACACATACACACACAAAAAAAAAAAACACACACACACACACACACACACATACATACATACACACACACACACACACACACACATATATATATATATATATATATATATATATATATATAAAGTTAATATATTACTATTGTAAGTAATTTTATCCACCATTAAGTACAATGATTTTACCTTGTGTGATGAGGCACCTTTCGGTCACTTGAACATTGTCGAATCACTCTGTGAATCGATAGTGATTCGACAATGGTCAAGAGACCGAAAGCGCCTCATCACACAAGGTAAAATCATTGCACTTAATGGGGGATAAAATATCTTACAATAGTAATATATTAATTTCATAAAGTCAGTGCAACGGTAAAACAATGGATAACGTAATATATATATATATATATATATATATATATATATATATATATATATATATATATATATATATATATATTAATATAAAATGAATGAAAACGATATTAAAAATAATTTATAATAAACCTGTGTTGTCGTTTTTTGTATGATCCCATTGGCTTTACGAAATAAAAGAAATTATGAAAAACAATTTAAAACGTGAATAAAAATTAGCTCTTATGGAAGTCTATTGTAGTTTTCTGTAATCTACTGCGATATATTCTTAAAGTATGCCTCTTTTAAAGATTCAAATCCGGGTCAAATGACACAAGCAAAACAATGTGTTATACTTATATTCTTATTGGGCGCTTGGTGTTAGATATAGGAATACAAAGTTTAAATACAACTTTAATATCACATTTCTGTGAAATTATAGGTTTTGACAGAGATATATGACCTTTACAGGAATACGATGGTCTGTCCTTCAGTTACGACACAATAAAAGGTTATCAATTTTGCAGCCAACTGTTGCCGTCAAACACAAACCTGTAATTTGACGGGAAAATAATTACATGTTCCAGCTCCGCAACTTCATTAAATTCCATGCAGAAACAGAACTTTTTGTTTTAATATTTTGTTAATATAATGTAGTTTTTCTATTTTAAATAGAAAACAGTTTATTTTGCGTTGGATACAACGTAGTACAATTTCAACATATACCACGATAACTGTTTTTGTATCACTGATTACAACCTACAGGTCTATAGTCACTGAAAAGGTATATTTTGTTGTGTTAGAAATATTTTTTTAATAAACAATATATCGAGCTACAATATATTATTCAAGAATTACACAACCGGGCATATTATTTAAACGTACTGAAGTTGATGAAATGGAAATTTTACAAAAACACACTTCGAATAATTTAATCATTGACAGATCAACTACTTTTTTTTACCAGCAACCTCTCTTTTCCATTGAAAGGTAATTTCCTAACGTTTACGGTAGACCAATGCTTTACATCGGAATGATGCAGTGATTTCACGCCTTCAGTAAGAGTTGCCAGACATTTGTATACCAAGTAATATGATTTTTTTAAAAAATCAATTCCTACGAAAGTCAACAAAAAAGATTTATTTTAGTTTCTTTTTAATTTATAATTACAATTAATAGTCTATGGATATGTATATATATATATATATATATATATATATGATGAATAGTTACTATCTGGAGTACATCCGTTCAATCTGCAGTTCATAAATTCGCAGTTCCGACGTTTTGCTAGAATTTCATCCAGCATTGACGAGGTGAACTCAACAACAGTAGAAGTGCGAGTGAATCGGAACTGCAAATTTATGGACTGCAGAATGAACGGATGTACTCCAGATAGTAACTATTCATCATATTTATCCATCCGTGAAGGAATACGGATCAGCATATATATATATATATATATATATATATATATATATATATATATATATAATAAATTTAAAATATTTCAAACACAAGAATACTTTTAATGAATATATTTATTCAAAGCTTTTCGCCGATAAAAAAGTATCAGCATCTTCAGGAAAAATAATTATCTAATAAAATACTTTTACAAAATTAAATCATATGTACTACAAAGAATCATATGTTTATAATTATTGCACTTTATGTAAATTTTTCTATAACATCAATGACTTTATAAATAGTTTGGTGCCTTGATCTCACTTGAATTTGTTCATCAATTAATTTGTCTTTAACTTTATGCTTATAAATTTCCAATGTTTCAAATATATTCATTTTTAATCCTTTATTTAATTCTTTTATTAATTTCATATTTTCTATTTCCGGAAACTCATGTCCATTATTAATACAATGCGTAGCTAAATTGGATTTGTATATGTTCGGTTTGATATAAGCGTTTAAATGTTCTTTGTATCTTTCTTTTAATTTCTTTTTTGTTTGTCCTACATATATATATATATTTCAGAATAACAATTTTAAGTGGCAAAATAGAAAGCGAATTTCGTTATAATTTTTCATTTTCCTTTCTATGTATAGTGATGGACTAATATTTTGTTTGTTACTATATTTTTTCGTCGCTTGGATTGTATTCTAGTTGCTTTTCGCTTTCCTTTCGCATTGTCCGTTTGTGAAGCAAGGTTCGATACTGTTAATCCAGTTTGTTTTTTTAAAATTATTTTCAATTATTTTTAATCCTAGAGTATTATTTATGATATTGTGTGGTAACCATGGCAACAATTTAAGGTTGTAAAACAGAGGTAAGACGATAATTAGATGATTACAAAATAAAAACTCATATACATCTTTGAAAAATACATTTTTATCTATGGGACAGTTGGTTCAGTGCCAAAATCGCTAGACATCTAACACGCTGATACTCAGTTCGAATCCGACCTAAGACCCCAAATGTTAATCATTTAATTATTGAATAAATACTCGAAAAAATGTATTAACATCAATTGTCATCCACTATAGGTAAAAAAAAAAAAATTTTGGACTTGATTGGATGATTAAAAAAACGTATTTTATTAACAATTGAAAAATTGTGAAAGCTATATATATCTGGAGAGTGTGAGCTAATAGAAGGAATTGAAAAATCCGATAAACTAGTTTTGTGCTGAAGATTGCTGAATCCAGTACGTGGCGGTTAGCTGTAACATTAACAGATAGGTTTTCCTCCTAAATTAGAGATTCTTTAAATATGCTATAAAATATTATTCAAAATATCAAACCTGCAGTTGTATCAAATAAATATCAATAAATAATTATCAAATGATATCTTAGATATATTCAGAAAAATCAAATATTTAAATAAATTAAGCGATGAAGAATGATTTCATAAGGCAACTCTCTTTATTAGTAGACTAATGCACATTAGGAGTAGGTTTGAGTATCAAAGGAAAATTATATAAGTTTCTAACATGTTAACGCTAATATAGTTATATAATATATTGACTTGTTAATGAGCTAAGCTATGTTATTAATTACATTTATTTACTTCTGCGTATTTAAAAAAAATAAACATTTTAGTTATGATAAATTGTAAAACTTAAAACAATAAAGTTACATTAATAAGTAGGCATTATTCTTTTTTTTTATGTTTTTGCCATATTTATATGTTATCACAGTATACAATAAATATCTAAGAAAATAAGGCATATTAAGAATGATTGTAGCTATGTTACGTTTTATTAATGTGTTAGTAACTTACATGAATTTATTTTATAAATGAAATTATTTGAAGTTATGACTTTGTCGCTACTGTTAGAACGTTTTATTGTTTAAATTATTTTATAAATTTACACTCAATTTTACAAGTTATTTGTAATTAACGGTCATTACGGACCAAGCATAATGGAATTATTTTCTCCGGTTTAAAGTTCGGTTTAATGAGTAGCAAACAATGAACACATGTACATATATGAAAATAACAATAGTGTCCATTAGAGATCAAGAACATACACAAGATTTACAAGCGCACTGTTAAGATTTTACTCTGCGTACTTAGTCGAGTACATGTCTGTTGTTTAAATTTTCTTCCTAAGTAAACAATAAATGTGTAGGATACACCTATTGTGTTTCCCAACAAGGTTACAATCCTTATTAAATTCCTTCTATTAGCTCACACTCTCCAGACATATATCTTGTACAAATCTTCGATCGTTATTAAAATACGTTTTTGTTCATCCGATCAAGTTTAAATACACCTCTGTTAACCTATATTGGATGGCAATTAATGCTAGTAAAGTGTTTTCAAACATTTATTTAATAATGAAACTATAAAAATTTGGGGGACTATCTGGATTAGAACTATGTATCTTCATAATCAATGTCTAGCGCGCTTTGGCAATGCGCCAACTTTCCAATACCAAGAAATTAATTTCTCAATGACGTATATGAGTTTTTTCTTGCACCTGGTTGTCATCGTACCTCTATTGTACAAACTTATACTGTTACCATGGTTACCACAAAATATAAATAGTACTGTAAGGTTAAAAACGAATGAAACGATTAAAACAAAACAAACCGGAAATAAACAAACAATGATAAAAGTTTTCTTTCTTGACCTCAGTAGGAATTTACTTTAAGAGTTTTTTTTTTATATTACTTGTTTTTACATCTGAAGAGGAGTACCACCATATAAATATAAATTTTCGGCAATTTTGACTTCTTTCACAAGACGATTTCTTAACGGTATTTTTAGAACAAAATATTTGTTGACAGCGCTTTTACATTAAGCTATCAAATGAGCTTTCACGGTCATAATAATTGGAACCATTTAAATTAAGTATTATTAATTATGTACTGTATTGTTTTTATACAAAAAATACTATAATAAATGAACACCTTCAACCCCGTAAAGCAACTTCAACTTGAGATACTGCTTAGAGAAACTGCCTGTTTTAATTTACTGGTATAAACTAGTGAGATCTATTTACTTGGTGAACCGTATACTTGGTTTTTACAACACTTAATGTGTATTTGCGATCATACATGTTTCTACGATTTATAGTGTGTGTATTTTACTTGGTAACTAAAGAGAACTTGGTTGCAGAAATATCTATGACCAAGAATACTTTTGTGCATTTAGAACATAGTAGAGTGTATGTGTACTTATGTGCCTTTTTGGTCGCAAATGCAGCTAAAATAGGGACGAAAAAGTAGAAAATTGCATACATGTATTATTCCTAACATTTGTTTTTCTTATAAAATAAAATAGACTTTTCACTCATCTAATTAGATCCTTTAGTTTGAATGGAGGATGTTTTTGGTTTTATATTGTATATTGCATTGGTATAGCCAGTTAAAGTTGTATATTCATTGCAATCACTTCGAGCAGGAGAGCCTATGGGGCCTAAAGGTACCTAATAATACGTGACCCGACGAATTCCATTTTTAAAGCCGAAGTTTGAAAATAATAGCCTGGCCCATACAAATTAAAACCATCATACTATAAGGAAAAAATGAGGTATAGGCCTAAGTTAAAAAGTATTTACCTCTTCAGAACAAAGTGAGATAGAATGTAAAAAATATATATATTTCATCTCATAAGTGGAAATTTTAAGTAGTTATTTTTTGGCAGTAGCTAGTAAGTGGCAGGGATCCTAGGAAGATATTTGTCAAATTACATAATATTATTTTTTGGTGTTTTATGTGATAATTACGGGAGGTATTTCTTTATTTTCCCTTAGAATAACATTAAGTTAAATTTTTAAATTCTATTTAATTTTTGGTGTGACAGATGGACAACACCTTTTAAAATCCAAAATATTTGTTAAATTTACTTTGTTAAAAATGAAGCATGCAAAGCGTAGGAAGTAAACTTTTTATTTATTTTTCTATTAATTAATATAAGTTATTTTACTTAATGTATTCAAGGATTATGACGAATTAAAAATATTTCATACACTTAAGTGCACGATTGAAATTCATAATATTTCATAATAATTCATAATATAGCACCTTCAATTCTCTTCTTAAGAATCAGCATACAGAAAGCATAATAAACGGAACAGCGCATTATAAAATAATGAAATTGAGTTATATTAGTCTAAAAAGTCTTCGTTCTTACAAGCATATAAGAGTGAAATATTAGAACCTATAGTATTTATTATTAGAGTGTATAAAATATGAATTTATGAACGTTTAACTTCTAGTATTAGCTACTGCTGCCGGTATGGTCATGTGCACTATAATGTAGCTAAGTAAAATCCATCCTCGAATCGACAGTTTTGTAAATACAAAGTGCACTGTAACCATAATACACGCACAATCTTTCCTGATCCGTTCACACGAGTTGGGATTACTGAGGCGAAGCTGTAGGATGGCTGGTATGAATAATGGGTGGGTTCTGGGGGCCCAAACCTGCAGGCCAAATCGGAAAAAGAATTACTTTCCGCCAGTTTCCTCACACCGTCGTGCAAGATTCGTTATCCATGACAGGAGAGACAACTCCCGTCACAGTAAAATTTCTATAAAGTATGAATCACTTATGCTTTCTGTAGAAACCCAGAGCTGTGTACAACAATGAATTTCTCTGTAAATTCTTTTTATTTGTTACATTTAACTTAGTCCTTTGCCTTTTGTAGACGAGATCCAAGATAATTTATTTGTAACGCCCATGTATTTATGTTTCTATAAAAACCGAATTCAAACAAACAAACAATTTAACGTCGTTTGCTAAGAGCACGTATTTTACGAAGGACTTCTGTTAATCCTAGATGATCCTTAAAGCTGTTGTTACGTGACTAGAGTACTTATTCAGAGGTTTCACCTCATATTTGTATAAGGATTAGTAAGATTTGATTAAGTAATTAATATATAAAATAAGGGGATTTTTAATTCAATACCATTTTAGCCTACAAATTTACAGAAAAAGGTAAATAGCAAATAAGTTAAATAACAGCTTTACAGTAAATATGGTAGAATAACTTACGCATTAAAAAAGCTTTTATACAAAGTAACTTTAAAAATCATGTTTCCACTTAATTTAAGAATCAGAAGTACGCCATCTATTGATTACTAATGATTCTTAGATTTCAATTTAAGTGACGATTTCATGTCATTTGAATGAATAATGTAGTAATGCACCAGGACATACAGACATACAGACAGGATTTAATATTCATCAATTCACGTTAAAATTTCAGTGAATCTTAGATTGTCAAACAAATGGAAGCAGGAAAGGATGAATATAGTGTATTTTGAGCAGAGTCAAATTGTACAAAAAAAAGTCATAATAAGGATTTAAAAGTATTTAATTTAAATTGAATTTAAAGTATTTCTATGTATAATATCTGAGTACGGTTTTGAACCATTTTTATTCGATGCAAATAACCACTAAAATCTTTAAAGAAAGAATCGTACAAAACATGTCCAGAAACAAAATTACAAACAAACAGTCCAAATGGTTGGGTTGTACAATGGTTACAAAGGGTTAATTATCAAGGGTCGTATATAATACTTATATTTATTTTAGTAGAAGCGGTTATAAATTAGCTCTTGAATAATATATTTGAAAACGACACTGGATATTTGAATAATTTTTATTTGGGAGGTTTTTTAATCACAGATTTTAGATTTTTATGTTTATAAAATATTAATTAAAACTACCCAATTTGAAGTATATAGTAAATACTATGTTTAACGCTGTAACTAATGCGAAATTGCGGGTAGAGTCTGACTCATTGTAAGGAAAGCATCTCATTTACATTTAGAAATTATCCGACAATGCTTACGTGACAAAGACAAATGATGCGTCTTTAAACGCAGAGGAAACGTCGAGAATTGACTTTCCTTTCAGGAAATTATGCATTAGACAAGACAGACGGAAATGCAAAGAGCAGTACGTGCTGTGTTATCGAATACTCCTGTGTTACCGTACACAATTCCGGAATTATTAAGGTATTACCCTGTATAGACTTTATAAAAAATGGTAATACTTATCAGCAACAATATCAGAGTATTTAGTCGTTGTTACTTCCAGATGATCAACTCGTCATAGTACAAGAATATTAAGATATTGGATACATGAAAATTAAGTTAAGCAAGGAATATGGAAATTGTAGAGTGAAACTAAACAAAATAAATGGGAAAACGTGTGTATATATATATGTATATATATATGTATATATATAAAGAACATAAGTCAAAATACAAATACAAGAATTATAATTGAATTTACAATTCAAAGCCTTTAGTTGGCTAACAGTACCAACATCATCAGGAATATTAAACAATTTATACACACACACACACACACACACACACACACACATATATATATATATATATATATATATATATATATATATATATATATATGTCAATGTCGGTGAGAGGATCTTTGACACTGAGAGATGAAAGAATAGTTCGAAATTGTCTCCTAAGTGTGGCCAAAAGGAAGGAGATTACGATGCAGAACGAAACAACCAGAAAGGTAAAGCAAATTATCTTCTTAGTTCGGATGAACTTCGAGAACCTAATCTAAATAAATAAATATTTGAACATAAAATATATACATATACAATAAGCCTTGCTTTAGCACCACAAACCTAAACAAAATATAAATATCGGTTGTAAACGTAAGGGGACTGGTGCAACCCTCCCAACATGCCGCAACATGGCCAGCTGCTCCCTCTGTTGCTGACCAGTAATGCACATTACATATATGTCCCCGGACCATATAAAGGCATCCGATAGCATTAGCCTTTTTTTGATTTTGGAGTACCAAGGAAATATCCTCAACAAACGGAGACCTCCTCGTTACATTTCACCCTTGAGCAGGGGACTCCGATCATTATGGCGATAAGGGTCACTTCATAACACTCTATGTGGTGCTCGTCCACCAGGGGAGCGTACCTTTGAGTCCTGGGACTTCTTGCATCGACGCGGCAGCGATTTTTGAAGAGGGCCGCCACATTTATGATTGAAACTGACTTCTCCCCCTCATTCACCACTTTCAGGTCATGTCGAAAGTTTGACCACACAGTCGTAGTACCGTCATATTGACGCGAACATCACCGGTCGGCAGCGACACCGTATTCGATAGGCGAGTTAAAATAGCATGTGGCTACCCTGCAGGCCCGCGCTGTGTTTCAAACAGTGGTTACAGTGAGTACATGTATCCACGTCTCTGAAGCTGTCTCCGGTCCCGAATCTCCGGTAGTCGTTAAGATTTACCGCTCCCAGCAGGGCTCTAAAATCGAACCTTCAGTCAGAGAATCAAGTGTACCCGGCAGGTGCGAATAAAGTTATCGCAGTATCTCGCCGACACGTCAACGGACTTCCCCTGGTTTGCTTTTCCTATTAGTCCTCGGCGGTAACCTGACTTAACGGTCGCATGCAGTCGTCGTGGGAGTACTTGTCGCACGTTCTCCGGAACTTTAAGAGACCAATAGCAGAATCGTGTGCTAGCACAACCACTTGAAATTTCCACCCAAGCTCCATCACCTCGTGACCGCAATCCGACAGTGCCGTTACACTCCGTTCCTTGTGACAGTCCACACGGATGCAATATCATCACCGTCTCTGCTGAACTGCTAATGAAGTCTCTCTTACAGGTACTCAGCAAGGTTCTCTTCGTGCTGTCCGATTATCGTACGGACTACACCACCCAACACGGATTTTACCAAGTCCTTCACTTCTGGATAGCCGCAGGTGACCAGTCGAAATGCCAGAATGGTCGCCCCCACATCGACCAGAAGAAGGAAACCAACCCACCGTCCAGCGGGTCCAAGTAAACGAGGTCAGCGCTCAGTCAATGCAGCAGAAACTTGGTAAATGTGCCTCACGGCCTTGCACAGTTTGGTCAAAGGTGCCTTAACCACCCTGATACCCTGAGAATAAATTCCAGACGTAGAAGGATAAACATTCTAACTACCTTAAAGTTTCTCAGGTTGCAAGCAGCCTCCGATCGACTGCTTCCAAATCATGAAACATGAGATTAATAGTTTCCACCGGGGTTTGGAGCCCAGGTGACTCCTTCATTTCTTGAAGTGCAAAATTTCCTTATTATTAATTTTTAAAACCGTAGCGGTTACTTGTTTTCTTACACAGCAGTCAACGTCGAGGTTGGAAAATTTCCTAACATTAAAGTCAAGGCCAGCCCAATAACCGGCCAGTAACCGTAACCAGCTGGCGCGTCTCCTCTATACCAGGACAGATGAGGGTAAGGTCATCGGCATTGGCCAAAACTGAAAAGTTGTGCTCGGAGACAACCTTTCAGGCATCCTTACTACCGGCTCAACCACTAGATTAAAGAGGATGCGAATCACCGGATCGAAGAATATTGGCTCCGTACAGCCTGCCTGAATTCAAAAGATATGGAAACACATTCTGTAACGCAGAAGCTAGTGCACTTATGTTTATAGAGAGATACATATTGCGATCCAGTTCGTATCTAATTCGAGACTCGATCATACTGTAATCGTGAGCTTTAGTGATTTTTGTGAGAACACTCATTACCTTCAACCTGTCGGTTGGATTCGGTGACTTCAAGATATCTCTTTATATTCATCCAAAGAAGGAAAACTACAATTACATCTCAATGAAAAATGTCTAATAAAATTTCTATTCGAAAACCAGATGAAACACCAGATAGCTTATCAGGTTACAGACAAATTTCTCTGAGTGGTATCATTGGGTAGAAATGGAAAGAATGAGACATCAGGGGTCAGCTAGTTCACTATGCTATACACCACGGGTATTTCTAAATATCTGCTCAAAAGGATATACAACTTTATTCAACAATGGTTTTGTCCCAATCGATATAGAAATAACTCGTACAATACAAGAAGTACCATTCTCCAACACCAGCCCATATTGTCCAATGTTATGACGAGTGACTTGGTTGATATCTTAACATCAATAATTGTAATTAAATGTTTTTTTTTACTGATGACCTTTAATTTAAACATCTCAACCGAAAAGAAGCACAATGTTTTTCCGGATAAACCTAACGCAGCCTTTGCAAGTTTAGGCATGCGGTCACATAATAATGGTACGAAAATAAATTTTGAAAAAAAAACTACAAATTTTCTCATTTGTCTCGAGATTTACAAAAAACAAGGCAAATCTTTGAGCCATCGAGCGCTTGAAACAACCCCAATAATAAACAATAATATCATACATGAACAAGTTATCCCAAAAGTATATGCGTATGTATCAAGGTAGGAGAATATAATACGACTTGCATATAGTCAGAAAAAGAGATTTACCATCCTAAAAATAATGACTGAATCTAAATAGGACTGTATGTGGCAAGCTCTAAATAAGTATATCTTATAAAACATAGTATCCATTAAGACTCGGTTAGGGACATAACTCCTTAATAACTTCAAGTGCTACAACCAAAGTAACTAGAAGTAGTATAAAAACCAGTATGAAACTGCAAAAAGGCACTATTGGATATACTTCACGAAGCAGAGAAGATATTTACCAAGAACAGCCCGGTGCAGAAAGAGAAACTCCGGAAAGTACGAACAAATAAATAATGGACGAAATAATATCCATCCTAGGAAAAGTAAATCGCAAGCAAGGTTTATACAAAAGATCGATGAAACAAAAAAACAAGATCATTCCTCGTCTCCCATCGCCATCTTCTTTTCTAATAAATTCATAGATTTAAATATAAAAACTAATCTCGTTATTGATTTGTCCAAGAAACAGAGAAATGAACTAGTTTAAAAATAGGTAATGGTATGAAATCAAATTGTTTAGTTAGAAGTCTAATCGCACAGACCAGTGCAAAAACATTTAGTGCTTTGGAGAAAATTATGCTTTTACTTAATGACCCACATACGTTACACATAGTTTGTAAAATATTGATATGGTATTCAATGAAAAACTTTACGGCTAACCAAAATCTGATATTGTAAGTATTCTTAACGCAACAAGTATTTAAAAAGCAATCTATATATTTCAAAGTTGTAGGTGACGTCACGGTTTAAAATGATTTTTGGAAGAAGTCGGTTCATCATAAGATATAAAATTTAGTTTTTAGTGAAATTTAGCTTTTTTTCAAACCGTTCATTTATATTTTATATTAGACACTACTGATTGAAGTAAGATTTGTTGTAGTACTACTATTAAGATTTTTGTAGTAAATAAACATTACAGAACCTTTCATACATACCCCTTATTTGTTAGTCACTCAGAAAAAGCTAAAAGTTTCAAGATACTAGTATTTTTATTTTAAATTAAGGTATTCAACTTGCCTATTATTATTATTACGTCAAGCAAATTGCACATAACATTTAACTACAAAACTTCTAAAATCAGATTTTCTTGCAAACAATTATGTATCAAATTACATTATAATACTGTGTGCACTCATTGTTTGGTGATATTACTTGGTTTTTTATCTTGAAATGTTAAGAAAAAAGTATGAAATAGTTGATAGTAAAACGA
Organism: Prosapia bicincta; assembly: GCA_036971475.1. Classification (NCBI taxonomy): domain Eukaryota; kingdom Metazoa; phylum Arthropoda; class Insecta; order Hemiptera; family Cercopidae; genus Prosapia; species Prosapia bicincta. Next base: position 373,903,501 of record JBAIZL010000001.1, read on the forward strand.
ATACATTTTTACACAAATACAACAAATATAAATAATAAATTTAAATAATACCATAGAAAAACTAGTGCATTTGTAAGTTAAAACGAAAAAATTGTTTGTAAATTAATTGTTTAACACAAATTGTATACGGTACTTAAATCATTAAAAAAACACAAATATTATTAATAACTTTATTAGTTTATATAAATATAACAATAATAAACAAACATAACAATGTAACAACGATTATTTGACTAACATAAAACATAACTTTACTTATAACAACAAATATTTGACTGAAATAAAACATAACTTGACTTGTAACAACAAATATTTGACAGAAATAAAACATAACTTAACAAATGTAATTACATAAAAATATATAAGCGTAACAAGTAAATATAAAACTTTAAAAAATTATAAATATTATAATTTCAAAACTTAACAGGTATAACACATTTTCAAATTACAGTTATCGGCTAAAATATTAGAGTTCGTTACGTTTCGATTTCATATTTTTAATTAAACATTTAAAAATAAAATCTTTTATATGTGTTTCTGTGTTTTTGTCGCAATTTGAATTTTCAAAGATATTAAAAGATTGTTTCAAAGAAGATAAAACCACTTGAAGTAACTGAAGCAATAATTAGTTAAAATTATTTACAAATTGGCGTGAAAGATACTTTACTAATTATTCACTTAGGATCTTGCACAAGAAACAAAGCTGTATAATTAAATTCACGAAGCTAACGGGTTTATAATGCAATAACTTTTCTTTCAGTCATTATGTAGTAGGTAGTAATAATTTTCTTTTCTTTGAGAGGTAGACTATGGCAACCAATACTTCATACCTCTCAAGCTGGAGGTATTGTCACCTTGTAAGAGCCCTATAAACTTTACCATGCAACTTTAAGACCCTAAAAGAACTGTAGGCTAGAACAATACAAGGAAGTTTCCTACTAAGATGGTTCAGTGGTTTAGGGTCTAACAACTAGGTGTAAACCTCTAACTATACAGCTAGAGAAAAAATATTACTGCTCGCTAAATAATTTTCTAAAAAGGTTCCTTAAAACAGTGTTTTAACCATTATTACGGAGCGCAACCTTACAAAAAAAAATATTTAGTGACCTCCTACCCTCTACGGATGGGGGGGGCGTAGAGGAAATTAAGAGCGGCACAAGCTAGCGCTTAGGGGGCTCGTAGCGGTTGCCGAGTATAGTTTATGATCAAACTGTATACTTGAATTAGTGTTTGATTACAATTATTGAAAATGTATAATGTTTAAAGATCTGGATTAATTATTTTTGAAAACAAGGCCAAATGCGCCACTTGTCCGGAAACTTTATACTGCGAAAGTAATGAAACCGTTTACGCTAGTGCGCCACACTAATATTAAACATCGAAATAAAACAAGATAAATTTTGAATTTTTTAGATAAAATTTAAAAGCCTTAATAATCAAAAACCTAGAGTAATACGAATGTCAAACCTACAGGATAAAGTATTGTTAGCTAGATACTGAATAACCCTTCGTTTGGCTGAAGCAGCAAAACGTCATAAGATTCCCGAGCATTTGGTTCAGCTAGATACTGAATAACCCTTCGTTTGGCTGAAGCAGCAAAACGTCATAAGATTCCCGAGCATTTGGTTCTATCAGCGGCTTTAGGTATACAGATATTATGTTTGGCAAACGGGAGACTGAGAAACTATAAAGGGTACCTAACTCTAACAGTGCCATTCAACGCAGGATAAGCGACATGGCGACTGATAAAGCCATAGAAATAATAAAAGAAAGCACTCCTATATCCTTGCAGTTGGATGAATCCTCTCATATTGCGGGCTGTGCGTAGTTTGTAGTTTTGTATGTTTTGATTGTTTCTTTATTGACGCAACTATATTAATCATTAAATAACATATTTTTTAGTAGAGAAGTTTTATTTTGTAAGTACAGTAAGTGCGACTGGCAATCAGTTTATAAAGGCCTTAGCAAAAACACAAAAAACACTGCCTTAGCGAAGACTAGACTAAGTTCACCGTAAACACGAAAATGCCTTTATGGTTACGTAACTTGAATTAAATAAATTGCTGGAGGATTACATTGGTTTTAGGTGTTCAACACGGCAACGTATTTAATATCGGATTGTTTACAGAATATATAAGTTATAGCGCTGATATAATATTTTACAATACATATTGCTGTGAGTTGGAATATAGTTATCAATTATCTAGCCTTATTTTCACTGAAAACAAGTTTTTCAAATAGTGTTAAAAATCTAGGAAAAGCTTGGTGGTTTGAATACGAAAAGAATTATCGTAAATAGTATAAATATTTTACTAAAATTTTTTTTTGTCAATATTAATTACGTGATATTCTAAAAGGCGTTATTTACTGTTGAGGATTCTACGTTTTTTAACTCAAATTATTACAAGCATTTAAGTATTCATAAGTTTTTAAAACAATTATATAGTTTTCAAATCTACATAATACTGTTTTAATTCTATTGGATTGCTGTGAGAAATCATTTTATAAATTTTACAAACGAACGTTTTACCACAATAATTTTTCCCTATAATCCGTTACTTCAGGTTCTCCATTATAAAACGTACTATCGCCGATACTCAGATCTCCCAGGCTCTCAGTGTCCGAGACAATTGGGAAATGTGATTCAACATTATGAATGTGTTCCTTCTCTTGGTTTTCACCTTTTGATCCACTAATTCCTTCTTCTTTGTCAGAGTTCTTGTATCTAATGAAGAATACTTCTGGCTTGCTCGGTTCAGTAGGTACGGGGGACTTGGGTGAATTCTTTTGTTGATATTCGGGTCTGTTGAATAAGACGTACACAAGAGTCTTTTCAAAACTTTTCTCATGGTCTACCGGAGGTGGCGGAGGAGGTGCTGATGGTGCTTTGATGAAAATTATCTTGTAATGTTTTACAGGCGCTCGTGGAGCCGAAGTAGGGTGAGGCAAGGGCGCTTCATCTGAAGGAGGAAGATGCACGTAGATGTGTTTCCGAATTATCGGAGGAGGAACAGGAGGTGGAGAAGATATCCGGAGTCCGCTATTTGTATTCCAGCCATTCTCTGCATTGAAACTGTTTACAGTTTCTTTTACACTTTCACCAAGATATTGGTTAAAAGTTTCTGTGTCTATTATTTCAGATCCGTCATAACTCGGTGTTTTCCAATCCGCAAATATATCCCCCGATCTGTTTTCTCGAGTTTTTGGCTTGGAGCTATTACTTCCAATCGAGCCATTTCTTCCACCAGATTTTCCACTACTAGTGCTCTTTGTTTTCTCACCACGTACGTTGCCTAATATGTTTTCAGGAGGGCTACTTCCAATAAAATGGCCAAAATTATCAAATTCTTGATATTTTGGGGCTGCTACGATTCCCTGACTACTATCCCTAAGCTGATGATTAACGCTGAGAGCTGCGGGTGGCTTTGTGTTCACTTTAAATCCAGACGTATTTTTCTCAGGTTTGCTACTTCCAGTTGTGTATACGTTTCTACCAGCTTCTGCAACGTTTTGACCAAAATGGCTGTCCTGAAAGAACCCGCCCTTTCCTCCCAATATACTAGTCCCCCCTCCGTTCCAAAAACTTCCGGCACTTTTCAGAAACTGTCCAATACCTCCACCTATAATCTGCCCTAAGCTTTCACTTCCAGAGGTCCTTCCAGCCGTCCCGGGCCCAATTCCTAATACGTTGGAGTATTGCGTAGCACCACCACGCCCAGTATTCCCGATATTCGCAAAGTTTGGACTGTTTACACTGCTTCCAAATCGCAATGTCCCAGTGCTAATGGCACTTCCAAATAGGTTTCTGTTTCCAAGTGGGTTAGTCAAATACCTACCGCTACCAGGCTCATAGACGTAATTTGAACTTTCTAGCGCTGGTAAATTATAGTTGATTGAAGGCGATACGGAAGGGTAGTTAAACTGGCTCGCCCAAGTTAATGAAGTTAGCATCGAAAATATCTGAAACAGAAAATTTAATAAATTATAATTATGATTTTCGATCATTACTAAAGCAATGATTATGATATTAATTTAATACTGATAAAACTATACAAACTAAAAACTCCATAGGTTAAACATTTAAACAGCCGAATCGCCTTTAGGGTATAGCTTTTAGTTTCATGGTAATTCTGTAATTTCAAATGATGTATATATATACAGTATATATAAAGAACTAAGTCAAAATAAAAATACAAGAATTATAATTGAATTTACACTTCACAGTTCTCCCTTATCGAATATAATTTCTGAAATATTTTTGCAATATATAGATGATAAAATAAATAAAATTATAATTATTTGATAAAAACGGTTATTGGTTTAAATATGAAGATGATGGTTTGTATGTATCTAATAATAATGGTATAAACTTAATAACTATTTTAGATAAAATAAATGAGATAAATAAATATATTAATTTTACTTATGAAATGGAGAAAAATAATAAGATCAACTTTCTAGATATAACAATTATAAGACATAATAATGAATTTGAATTTAACATCCAAACCGACACAAACTAACCAAATTATACCTAATAATTCTAACCATCCGTATAAACAAAAAATGGCTGCATTATACAATTTATTATATAGATCACATAAAATACCTATGAATAATGGAAACAAATTAGGAGAGAAAAACATTATCTATCAAATTGCAATTGAGAATGGCTATAAAAAGAAAACTATTGATAAACTTAATTATAATGTTTTAAAGAAACAAAATAATAATCTAATTTACAAAAATAATGATGAAAATGTCATATTTACTTCATTTACATTTTTTGGTAATGAAGTAAAAAATATCACAAAATTGTTTAAAGGCATTAACATAAAATACGCATATAATACTAATATTAAATTAATAAATATAATGAATAATAATAATATTATAAATATGCATGAAAAAAACGGTGCATATAAATTAGAATGTGATTATGGTAATAAAGTTTATATAGGACAAATTTTAATGCATATAAAAAGCCAGAAATTTAACCAGTCATTGTATTAATAATAATCACATATTACGTAATATAGATAATATGATACTTGTAAAAGAAATTAACAAAGGCCTGAGAATGAATATTTATGAAGCTTTAGAAATACATAGATATAATACTAATAATTAGTTGATAAATGAACAAATACAAGTAAAATCTAAATTTGATAATATATTCAGTGTTTGTAATGTTAGGGCAGCAAAATAAAAATAAAAAATTTTATTAACAACATCATAATTGATTTGGCATAGCTATTTATTTGATCTAATTTGCACATATGTTAATTTTAATTGTTTAATATTCCTGATGATGTTGGTACTGTTAACCAACGAAAAGCTTTGAATTGTAAATTCAATTATAATTCTTGTATTTGTATTTTGACTTTTGTTCTTTATTAATACACAAGAAAACATATTGCGATATATATACATATATATATATATATATATATATATATATATAAGAAATTGATAATGTTTCAAAAACAAGAATACTTTTAATGTATATATTTATTTAGAATAAACATATGCATTAAAATATTCTTGTTTTTAAAACATTTTCCATTTATTAACTATATTACAAGAAAACATGTCACCATATTTTATATATATATATATATATATATATATATAGAATATATATACATATATAAATTAATTTTTCATTTATTTTTATCGTTGCAAGTAACTTAACCAAATTTCACAGGTATTTAAAAATATAAACAAAATTTGAGAACTTTAGCATTTGCATAAAACCTCTTTCTAGAAGATACAGGAAGATCGTTGTAACAGTTGTGCAATGTTGCTTATCCGTTGAAGGACCCCTATTTTACCCGAAGAACATAGGGAACTGTATATAGGATTAGGTAGAAATGAGAAAATTTAATAATCCCCCTCTGAACAGGTTTGAAATCTGGAATCGTGGTAACGTGGTAGTTTATCTTGCCTCAACCACGCTGAAGTGTTAGCCTCCAGGTAAAACCATTTGTTTTTTTGTAATATGATCAACAAAGGTTTACAGAATGTTGGAGGTATGAATGAAAAGAGGGATTGTTTCTCACTACTAGATTTTTAACAAAAATAGATGAAACTATTATGGGGGATAAAGATTAATTGAAAACCGGAAATGAAAAATAGAATTCGACTAAAGGAGGTTTAGGACGTACAACAGCAATATTTGTCGGAATTGTAATACAGGTATTCAAAACTGGAGAGGTTTTTATTTTCAGAAAGCAGTTTTTTTTCAGAAAGCGATTTTTCGAAAACAGTTCTAACTTGCTACAGAAACATGTGGTGATATAGAAATACAGATTATTTCAAACTAAAAAATAATTTAAGACAGAACTAAGTTAATTTATGAATAGAAAGTTATAAAGTTGAATTGTTTAGAAACGCACAGATAAACGTTGGTGTGCATATAACAACAACGCTTTGAATATTGAACTTTGTTAATAAATTACTGACTTAAAATAAAACGGATACTTTTAAACAACTTTGAATATTAAATATGACTTATTTTATATAATTAACATTGCTGTTGGAGTGACAGCATAGCACTAAGATGAAAGAAGGAATACTTCCATATTCAAGGAAGGTAATGTAGCCAGCTTCAAGCTTCAACTCGTTTTCATACTCTCGGGTTCAAGTTATTTTCAAAAGCTAAGCCTACTTAGAGCACTAAAATTCTTTAGTTTTACTACCTGGACGCGATCTCAGGATGTTTAGATTACCAGTCAGGTACTCTACCCACTGGACCACTCAGACGTCAATAATTTGAAATTAATAGAATATCATTTCGTTGCAGTGTTACGTTTAATGAATAGAAATCAAGGGCATTTGAGAACTAAGAGAAAAATAAGTGTCAACTACTTCAATGTGGATAGGATTAAAAAGAGTAAAATGGGCGTGAAGCTAAAAACAAAGATATGAATTAAAAAGACAAAGGGAGGAAAACGCCAGATGTTCTTCTGAAAATACCACTTAAGGGCATAGTGCAGTGTAATAATAAGAAAGCAGAAGGCGGATAATGTAGGGGGAAGAAGGCTGTGACAGGGCTATAGAGGAAAAATTATTTAACTTGAACCGCTACCCTTGTAAATGTCTTACAATGATTTGACTTGTAGCATAAGAAACTAGAAGGGTAAAATGTTTTCTATATAGTAAAGCATTCATTTATAAATACCAAATAAAAACGTATTGATGTTAAAGTTACTTCAGAAAATGCACAGCAGAAGCTATTTACATAAAGTTAAACTATGCATGACTGAAAATACTTGAACCATCAAAATATTGAGATAATACTGTTATAAAATATTTATGAAGAACTAAAACAATGAACCTGTCAAATAATTTTAGATTGTGACTATTTTACCAAAGATTCTAAAAAAAACGTTATCAGACAATTAATGGCCTATTAAAACCATTTCAAAATTACGAGCAATTCTTTTACTATGTCTACATAGTATAAACATGTGAACAGCAGCACAGTCTTTCCTCTCCCCCCCCCCCTCTACCTGTTGGCTTGGTTAAACTAACCTCTTGGATAAAGTGTTTTAGGATTGTTGTGTGAAATCTTGTAATGGTCTTCCTGCCTTTCACATTGTTATCAAGAACTCGTTGTTTCTAGATATCTTACGTATCCACATGCGCCTAAGCTCTCTTGTTTATTTATTCTCCCTTTCTTATACCTTATCTTTTACTAGTTCTTTCAGTCCAATATAAATAGAGATATTTGTATAAACGTGGTTATACATACTAGATATACGCAGACTAACTGCATAGGTGTAGAAAACTTTGCAGTTTGGAAATGAATAGTGGAGTGTGTGGACTCTACTCAGTTTATCTCTCACCGAGGAATTGTTTTAATATGGATTATGGATTGATTCTAAATCAAGGAAGATCTTCTTCATATTTTCTTCTTTGACTGTCTACGTTGATGGAGACTTACTATACTTCTCCAAGGCCACCCCTCGAAACCCCGAGTCTAATATAGTTAGATTTGCTAATTTATCAGTGTTTCACGACCACTTAATGGGCAGGTTTTAATGACCAAAACTGTTCTTAAGTCAAACAAACACAGTAAACTATTAGATACTATTTAATGACTCGATATATTCAAAATTAATACTGAGTATATTCAAATAAAGCAACACTTTTTGCTAAAGGAAAAATCCAGAAATAGGTACACGTTTAAAATGCACACAGTTAAATTATGGAGACAGATTACATACAATCAAATTTTATTTGATTAAAATTTTCAATATCACATATAGGGACGCTTTGATTACTAATTTTTTCTGGCTTATCTTTTGTTTAAAAAGTTTATTCTAATAAAAAATGAGTAATAAATAATAAATGAATTAATAATAATAACAGTAAAACACAATATAAAGTGCCTAGCTTTATGAAAACAATCTTGATTGGATAAAATTTACAGTAAAATATGGGAGTGAGAAAAATCTACATGAATGAGTTGTATGAGTAAAAACGACTGTGAATAACCTATTTATTTAATTAAATTTTGTTGCAACAAAATTAATTCCAAGAGTTCACTTTCAAACCAGGATGCAGTTGTATTGACAGATGTCCATTTGCTTATGACAAATGTCAATCCCTATTTTGAATCGGAGCAACAATATCCAGTTAATCCTTGCGTCAAACCAGCGGCAAAACAGTTTCGTAGCTTTTCGCTTCGAGAACTGTTAGTGTTCTTGTTAGCAATTACTAGATTTTCTCAACGTAAAACTTCCGTTTTATTTTAACACTGCTCTGGATAAAGACACGCTTTCTTTAGTAATAATATATAGAGGTTTGCATTTATCAGCGTTGTATGAAGGATTATTAAGTATTTAAAGTTACCATGAAATATGAAAAAGTAGATTGTCATACCCCTATTGTTCCACTCAAGTAATGAATGCTTTAGATTCACTTATTGTTGCGAGTGCTGCACTGAATACCCTCCATTTGTGACATTTTAATACGTACTCTTCCACATAGCTTTCTCTTTTCATTAGTCGCCCAGCGTACAAAATGTTCCACAATGTAAATCGATAATATTGAAGCTGAGTACAAAACCTCTTTTACCACCCCCTCTTTTAATTTTTCAAATACCGGTTTTCTTTCTTTAATTCTTCTTTAGCCTACAGGTCGAATTGGTTTCGCCTAAACACAACTGTTTTTCATTAAGTAGAACGAGTAGAGAACTTGCTTTATACAGAGGCGTTTATGAATCTCGAATATGATTATAATATTATCGTTTACCTTCTGCGTATTAGTTTAACTCCACAAGTAATGGCCGTTGCATATTACATACGATTCGTTCTTACTTATAATGCTAGAGATGTACATGTCATGTATTACTTAGCATTTATTTTATGTTTCAACTACTAGTTATGATAAATTAATTTACTCTAGTTGATTTTTTTAATAGAATTCAATGTATAAAAAATAATAATTTCATGTAGATAAGATTTAGGTGGCTATTAATGTTTAATGATAACTATATAGAAGAGTGCTGCTAGGTGTTCATGAAACTTTTTTAGTTAAATTTCTTTAGAAAATATTCAGTTATGTAAGACTTTTGTTTTCATATTTCCCTGATGCTTTAAAATCTTGTGTTTAAAGGGACCAGGGCATTTAAAATGTGAAGTTACCTCTTAAGTTTCGAACTTCGAGGAAAGGAGTCTTCAATTAACTACAATCTAACTACAATAAACTATCTCATACTTGTTATTATTTAAAGTTGTAGAGAACTGAGGTTTTTATGAGAATCATGCCCTTTTGACCTTTTTCAAGTAATATACATTAGTTCCTTCCACACTTGCATATCTAATACACAATTGATAGGGTTTCCGCACCATTGTAAAGTGTTTTTTCTCTAGACCAGTAGTCTCAGTATGTTTAATAGTTGGATACAATACTTCGTTCAAGTCTAGTGGATACATATAGATCTATAATTTTAAAGTTTCAACTACAGTAGTCTACACAAATTAAATAAATCTATTATGAAATAAAAATATGGGGCTTTAAACAACCACTTTGCAAATAATATTTTCACGAACATATTGTAAATGGATGTTTTAAAACAATTTGTATGTTTATACATTGGGCTAGTATCTTCACATTTGCACTGACACCTTTCGGATACTAACTTATTGAGTAATGACTGACCTATATTGCAATCGATTATATATATATAATAAAACAAAAGAACGATGATTTTTAAATCATTCAAGCTTTAGACAAGTAATAAACAAACTTTTTACTGAATTTTCTATAAATATATTTCTTCCCATGAACATGTTTTTTTAAGCTATTCTCTATTTGGCCAAGTGTCTGCACCGTATTCACTTCGTACGTTTAAGGCTTTTGGATTGACTCGAGGAGTAAGAAAGACCGGGAAACGTTTGATAGAAAGACAATGAGCACGATTTCTTGTTCTAGCCTATCAATAACCTCTGGAATAGTTGTTTATTTTGAATATTCACTGAATATTTATGTTTATAAATATTTTACCAAATTCATTAAATATAAATTTTTATATTTGAGCTTTAATGTGCTGAGGTCATGTTTGTTTAATATCTTATTTGAAATATAAGAAATAAAGAGCTTCAGAATTGTGGTGTCTTGAAGAAACTTAAAACGCTGACGCATTCAGCTGACTCTTAGCAACAAGTACGTAAAATCGGAGACGGAGACTGTTCTTCCTGTAGCAATGAGAAAACACCAATTAATGATTAGGCAGTGAAAGTGAGGTTAATATATAGTGACTACAGGTGACAACGGGCGGTGACCTTTTAGCTGGTTACGTCAGACCGGTTTTATCCTTGAACCACTGGGACCACTGCCAAATATTGCTTGGAGCGACGATCAAGTCATCATTTCTATTTTGTAAAGTATGAATGCGGTTTTATCGGGGCTTTTAAAAGTCGAAACTTATCGATGTTCCCATGAATGGAAAGTTTCTCGTGGTCTGAGGTCGGATGCGGCACGACTTGTTACTCACTTTAGAATATTTTTGTTAAACTTAAATAGCTATAAATATAGGTCTATCAGATCATATTATATATAGTTATTGTAGTGCTATAATTATTCCGAATCATATCCGACCCAAAGTTATATTTGTATACATTAAACAGTTGTTGCTTTATGTCTCTAGAAAAAATATTTCATCCTTAAATAGCTACTTTGAACTTGCCTTGTCAAACTAAGGAATTATTTTCTCTTTTCTTGTATTTCATTATTATTTTAAAAAAAACCAAATACCTGTTCGTTTTTTTTTTTGAAGTCGTATAGGTTTAGGCTTTATAAATGTATATTATAAGCAGTTACGTCACAAATAAATCCTACATATTATATTTCACATATAGATTTATTTAGTGTTTCCAGTTCCAAGGCGTATAACTATTATCGCACATGAAAAATATGCAAAGATTTGGACCATAAGTATGGTTAACTCAGGTATTCGCATAGAACAGAGTTTTATAAGGGAAATAAATCCCCGCGAGTGCTGAATCTGAAGTAGGCCTAAAGTTATAAAGGGGTTCCAATCAATTACATATCCTTAAAGAAAAAGTAAGAAAGGGTAGATGGAATCAGGTGTCACTAAGGGAAGAATGTATTGACCATTTGATAGCGAAAATAGGGGAATAGGGGAAAATCATAGCATTGTTTGGGTAGGGTTCTTTACCTGAATCAGACTTGCTCTCAGTAGGGATGGAGTGAGATGTCCACCCCTAACCAGTATATTGTTATTATTATTTTTTTTTACCCATGATTTGAACTTTTCAAATCGATGCCTTTACGTGATTAAAGTTTTCTACACTTCAAAAAGAGTCCAAATTGTTAAGTTAATGTAAATTTAGAGTATCGTTTGAACTTATCAAAAATATATTCAACCACAATTAGAGTAGTATCATTTTAGCTCTTGTAATTAGAATGACTGACATCTCTTAGGCGAAGCAAAATATTATTTGTTTTAGTTAATAAAAAATAAACAAAATGTTATTGGTAAAATTATTTTGTAAATAATGATGTCCAAATGTGATATTTAAAAATCTACTACTTCCCATGGTAGAAACAACTAATATAAATATTACAGCTGTATTTGGAGATGTTTGAAAAATATTAAAACTTAGATATGTCAAAGAGATATGAACGTGCGAGTAATTCGCACGTTTCGAGAGAATTTACTTTGAAAAATTCTAATTTTAAAAGTACTTAACTAAGTGAATAAGTAATTGCTTTTACGAATAAGTACCTTACCGAAGCTAACCCTCAACAGAGGACTACCCTGAGTAGAGGGTTAACTTCGTAAAAGGAACGAATGTTTTGAAATACGTCAGCAAGTAAGCAATTACGTATTCATTTAGCTAAGTATTTTTAAAATTAGTTTAATTAGTGAATTCAAGTGATTTATCAAGCAACTTCAACTTTGAAAAATAGTTATATTCCGAGGCATATCTAGTAATAATATACCTTGTGATTAAAGGTTCAAGACGTGGAAGACAAACTATAGATATGTGAGAAGCATCTGGGCCGACATGATACAAATAAGCGACTTATATCCTCAGCGCAATGAATGATAAGCGGATGAAAACTCAAATACGCTGTCATCTAGGTCCCAATATTGCAAATATTAAAAATAAAAGTAACAAAAAACTACAGTAAATTATTATTATTTTGGAAATAATTAATAATGTTGTAGATTAAATATTTAAAATGTTATTGAACGCAATTTTTTAAACTCTTTATTTTCCATTGAATATGCTAATAAACATTAGCATACATGTGTAAGCCAGAAGGATTTCAAAGTTTTATGACTGTTGTGCTGACTCATTGTTGGGGTTTTGGCGTAAATTGAAAGCTGTCATATCTATTTACAATGTATAGGAGTTACTTTTATTCTCACTCAAACATAGCACAAACTATGAGGAAAATAGACATGCGAAATCCATCTGGTAGTAGAACCCTTCTTAAAAAGAGGAGATACCATTTAGGCGTTGATCAATTTTGAAAGCTTGAGAATAAATTGTGAAATCAATAAGAACCTTGAAGATGACTGTCACTTTGGTTCAATCTGTTTGTACAGTTTTATCACATTAAACATTAATTTATTTCATTTTCTTGTGCACAGTCTTAGAAGAAAAAGTAACATTTCTAAATCCAGTATAAAATTTATTGCAGAATTTCAAATGCAAATAAATATTTTTGTTTATTTGAGAAAGTGTGTAGAGGCTTTCTTTTATCGCAGTTCCGTGACAATATTTGTCAAGTTACACAATACTAGGCGTTTTTATTTCATAACGGAGTAAACAGAAACCTGTTTACGGACTATCGGTAAAATGTGCGGACTTACGAGTAGTAATAAAAAGGTGCGAAAGCTATTTAACTCCAACAAATGTCGTATATAAGTACAACACATGCCAGCCGTAACAAAATTATATATTGGTTAACAAAATGAACTAGCATATGCCTATGTTTTATAATCTCCTGTGAACTTAAATAGATATTCTGGAAGAGTTATTGAACGACAAGGACATTAAATTGCATGCAGCTTTATTAATAATATTCATTTTAATGTGAACCACTTCTTCAAAGAGCAGATGTTTTTTTTTTATAATCTTGTCTCAAGCCTTATGTTCAAACGCAATAACAATAAAATCAAGTGATCACCACACAGCTATACAAACACACCTACTATGTTTCTTAGGTTTAAAATTTTACATTAGATAACACAAAAGATACAAAACAATAAAAGGGGCAGAATATCTTACCATACCACGTGTCTCTTTCTATCAAAACGTCAGTCATAACTTGTAAAACGGATAAAGGATTAATTTTATTTTAAGTTTAATTTTAAAAAATGTATACTTTTACTCGTTGTCTTACGAATTTGTTTATTTATTTACTTGTTTGTTTTCTCAACATGCTTTACATGTTAAAAAAACGTACATAACAAACTGGATACACAAAGAAACATTTTAGATTTAACACACATTCATGTAGGAGCGGCTCGGCTCGTTCAAAACTAGCGTGTTGAAGAATTTTCGAACGGCACCCTAATACTAATACTATCTAATGTTCAATTTGTATACCTAGGAATAAATTAATAATGTCTTTACTGAATTTCGGGTTTATAATTACTTATCGATTACAACTTAGGTAAAACAAATATATTTGATTTATAAATCTTACGTGTTAATTGGTTTGTAGTTGCAAAATAATCAGGATTTATTTTTTAAAATAAATACCTCGTAATTGTTTTTAACTTTGTAGTTTTTATTATTGAAACCTTTTACTATCATATTCATAATGTTTCTTAAACAAGTACTAAACAATATCCTTTATTATTTGTAAAAGAATGTTTTTTACTTTTATATTTAGACTTTTTAGTAATTTGTTTTACAATATTCTTCATTACAAATAATGAAAGTTGTTGAAATTAAATCTTTTCATCTAAACAATGAATGGAAATTATGACGTAAGCAATAAAAAGATTTAGTTATAATTATTAGAGAATTGAAAACCAAGGGAAAATGGATTTTTCTTCATTTATTGGTTTTTCCTTATATGTTAATGAGAACATGGCCGTTGGGCTGTACCACTGTGCAAATTGGTTTATTGTGCTTTAACATTGCTTTTATGTTAAATTTAACATAACAAGTACTAAATTCTAAATCCAATTTTAATGTAAATTTACTGTTATAATTACAGGACTCGTTCAAGGTGAATAAATAAATGACTTTTTTTATCCGTAAGAACGCTAGTATAGTAATAGTAATGACTATAATATTTTGTGAACTTGGGGGCAGCAAGTGCCTTCATTATAAGGTTACGGCATTTTCTGCATCACCGGCTGGGTACCTCGGCCAATATCGTAGTTCTAGCATAGCTTACGTACGGTACTCTTGTGTCCTACTAAAATGAAGTCATCGTTCCATAACTATATTATTAGTTATGACGAAACCCATAACTAGGTAGTTCTTACCTGCTGTTTCCTTTTCTAGTGTTCGTTCCTATACTATGTCCATCGTCAATGTTCAGGTGATAGACCTACATTTCCGCTGTTGTATGCGCCTAAGTATCTCTTCATTGATGTCTCTAATCGCCTATAGCCTTACCACTCCAGATTGCGTACACCATCGGCACTCAAAGAATTCATGAAGAACAACGCTCTTTAAGTATTCGCTTGATGTAAACGTGATAAACATTTACTATTTGTATGCGTTGAATAAGCAAAATTTCAGACATAGACTAAATTATTTGAATTGTAATTAAATTTCTCATCCGTTCTTTCCTTCTATATATTCAATTATTGTTATCAGTAATTGTATCTGTTTTTTATAACACGTAACATGAAAATTGTTATTCATGACTTTTTTCTATTATAAAATAATCTCGTTCTTCCTGTTGTAAACCTGACTGAGTGGCCGAAGCAAACAGCCGTAAAGAAATATTTCGTTTTACTAACAAATATATTATGAGCGTAATGAAGGTTTTGGGAAGGAAATGACTAGATGTGCTTTCTAATTGTAAATGGTTCTTCGTTTATTCAGAATTAACTAAGTTTTTGTGAATCATCTCCTACTGAAACCTAGAGTTTTTCAATCATTTTTATATTACGGAATAATATAAAAAACTAGTTTCCCAGATGATAAATACAATATCCTGATCTAAGGGTTCTTAAAGAAGCGCGTCGACAGTAAATCCAAATAACTTACTTCTTACTTCTTATTACGAGCTTCCAAGGTTGGCCTCGATGGCTCGATGTCTCCTATACACACACTCTGCCAATGGCCAGAAACAACTTTCTTTCAAGATTCTGTCCAGGGTACATTCCCGTCCTAGTTGCTTTATCAAGGGACTCCTTGTTGCTGCTGTTACAGGACACTTCAAAAGTATGTGCTCTAATGTTTCCTCTTCTTGCTTGCACACTCCACAGATAGAGTCGTTAGTAATATGAAACCTTTTCAAATATGTATTGGTGACAATGTGTCCCATACGAGCTCGTGCCGCAAAAGATGCCACTGAACGTGATAATGACTTGAAGATCTTTGGATCATTAGGTTGTTTTTGTAATGAATAATATTCGCGCCCAGTATTGCATTCTCTCCATTTCTTTCTCCAACAGATGTGAGATTCTTTATCAACTGCCTCTTTGCAATTAGTTAAGGAGTAACAACTTTCAGGAGATGGAAACAAGTTGCAAGACGCCTTGGCAGATCTGTCAGCTTCCTCATTCCCAGGAACACCACAATGACTGGGGATCCATTGAAATACAATATTTTTCTGTTCTAAGTTTTTTAACAATTTAGTTATTTCAGATGTTCGAAAATGGTAGTCTGTAGTGTGCTGTACTTGAAGGGCTTGAAGGGCCGACCTGGAATCGGTGAGAATGCAGATGTTCTGTGCATCCATAGTATTGCTAAAAACCAAAGCAGCATTTAATGCCATCAATTCAGCATTCATACTTGAAGAGGAATCGCAGGGCACATAGTAATCCTCGTTTAATTCTGGACAATGAAAAGCTGCACCTCCCCTATGGTTCTCTTTATCAACGGAACCATCTGTGTAGATTTTTACAAAGTTGTTATATGTGGTGTTTATCAATTCCATAGCGACAGATTTTAGTAAGTGAGGTGAATCTTCTTTTGTGAGTGAACCAGGAATTTCAAGATTGGTTTTTATTGGGATTCGAAGCCAGGGTTGTTGTTCCAAAACAACTGGAATTTTTCCTGATTCCATTGTGTTTAATGATTCGCAGGGTTTGTTATGATGGTAGAACAGTGACTGTCGGATGTTAGTTACCAATGCAATGTTAGAAAGAGTGTTAAGTGAAATTGCCTTCCCTCCCTTTTACTAAATCCAAATAACAATGTAAAAAATTTCAACTATACTCCACGATTTCTTCCCTTCTATGGCATTGACATTGTAAAGGACATTCTAACTCAATATCAATCACTTAGCACTAGTTCAGGAAATTAGATTAAAACACTAAGAAGAGCCTTTGTAAAATTAGTATAGGTCAAGTTGAAAAGTTAGCAAAAATGTATTGAATATAAGTCTAACTTCAGAATATTTGAGAATACTTTATAAATAAAGTTTTTTCTATATATGTTCTCCTCTACAAATATTATCGTAAATGCATGTTTCAAATGTATAACATTTAAAGTTCGACTCGTATGGTAAATGTTGAACAAAGAAAAGTTTTGCAGTGTCGAAAAAGCTAATGAATTCAAGGACTTGGGGTCAAACAAATTTCTAAGGTACTTTATACATAAAGGTGAGCCCTACATTATCTAGGGTCATTTGCAGTTGGTGAATGACCTGGCACCCAGAGTTATGGAGGAGTTGAGAGTGTTAAAGTGTTAGAGAGAATACTGACTATAAATAACTGAGATTCTTAACACACTCATCTTCATATCGGTTAGACGTTTTTCTATAATTTGGGTACAGTTGTCAGCCTTTCCTAATCGTACTTAAGAGTAGGTTATAAGTTTTGAAAATGGAGTTACTTCGAAACTCGTGAACAGAGGAGAATATTGTAACGTTAGGAAAGGCAGAAAAATGTACCCAAATATATAAAAACAACTAAGCTTTGGGGTCACAAAGTTGTTTTACTAAGGAATTTGGTAAGATTTATATATTCAGGGCGATAGTTTAGAATATATACGTCTTTAACTCAATTAAACTTCAAAGATTTAAAAATGCTGGACTTATTAAAACAACTTACATATAAAAGAGTTGAAACAAATTGATGTTTTAATTGAGGCTATATTTATTTTCAAGTTTTCTTATATTAAATGTTTGAGTGGATCAGAGAAAGCTGTAGATTATCTTTTTTATATCATGCTTGTCATGTGCCAACCATTAGTGAGTGCTTCCAATGCATTAGGTAACTGGACTAGTGCTGATCTGACTCAGCTCATCTGTCCAACGCTCTTCACACAAACCCCGTGATTATCGGAAATGAAAATCGAGCACAATGTACAGGACCAAAATTATTTTTTAGTATAGCTTATCAAATCTTTCACACCATATTGTGTAAGCTATATGTCTCTCCCACACAATCATTTTTGTTTGTTTTGTCATTTTTAAATATGAAATAGATTGGGTTAGAACATGTCTTGGAATAAAATTAGGCTATTGATATTTAAATCAAAATAGGTAGAGAATTCTCTACATTCAGGTTAAGAAGGAATCAAATTTCATAATTTGATAAGCTACCATGGCTTCCCAATTTTCATCCATTTCCAGAGACTAATTATGCCCTTTCCTCAGTTCGTATCCTTTCTTTACTGTGTATTATACCATGGGTTTTATGGGGAGACACCTCTTCAAGTGTCTGATAGAGGATCTACCTACTTTCTACCCGCGACTCTGGACAATTGCCGTCATGCCCCTCCTTTCCTTACCTCCTTACCTATGTTTACAATCTTTTGTATGTGATAATAATAATGCTGGTCGATCGTCTTAAAAGAACAAAAAAGGATGATATAAAGAGTTGCTCCACAATTTTGGTTTGAAAGGTGTGAAAAAGGAGTGTGTAATTAAAACCAAACAGATGAGAAAAATGGAACTCTTTTGTTTCATTCTATTTGTACTTTAATTTGTACAAATTAACAAAAAAATAAATAATTTTCAAATAAATGCAGACATACTGAGAAGAATGTGTTAAAAAATAAATGATAAAATGAAAAAAGGGGTTTTTAAAGAAACAAAAACCACTAATAATGAATTTCAAGCTCTTTTAAAAGAATCTTTTCAAAATTTGCATTTAGAAAAAAGAACTTCAAAACCGCTCTAAATGATATAACTATAAAAAAAAGTAAATAAGATCACCCTGTACTAGATTACCTTTAAACCAAAATTATAAATTTAGGTTTGAATCTATAAATTTCGCTTTTAATAGATACATGCATTTTAATTCATACCTAGACTCGCCAAGTTGTGATGAAAAATATAAAATGTCGAATTATCAGGTCTATTACAGCTGAAATCTGGAGACCTGCAGGACATAAAGATGTCGAAGAAAATAATTCATATCAATGACGGTGTCTGGGATACAGAAAATATCACTAAGGACTAAACCTTAGTTCTGTATTACAATGGTGACAAAGTGGGCTCTTGTAGCAAATCACTTTGATCAAAACCGACAATCTAAAACCTTTTGTCTAAGGTTGTACCGAGCCCTTATTCGTAATGAAATTTCAAAAGTAGTTTTATCGACACAATGTGTTGAAGTCGTAGGGATGTATTTAATACTTTTACCAACAATATTAGTAACTTCAGGGGTGGGAGGACGTTAGGATACACTAAATTGTTTGTTGTATTCTATGATAAATGCAAGAACAAGCTCGGATCGACTTCAATTACGTCGTCGGTAATTAAAAATAACAAGAATAGTTAAGAAGTTTCAAAATAAATTGACTTAGTAAATGTTCCATGCTGCAGCCAAATGTAAATCCAAATAAGAAATATGTGAATATCAAGCTTGATTCGTAAGGGCCTAGTTAAAGAATAAGTGCACAATGTTTAATCAGGGCTACACCTATGTAACGAAGAAGTAGATTTGTGGTGTGGAGAGAACTCAGTTGATCACATCCATTGCAATTATAAACGAATATATTATTAAATATCGAGAATCATGGTTGTTTTATCGAAACGGAAACTTTTCTAAATTAAACTTTACCTAGACAAGTGAATGAACTTGGGAAATTCCCTATATTGAGAAAAAATGTAGGAATATTAAGAAGAGAGTTTACAATATAATTTCGTTAGGCTGTCTAGCAATCTTGTTTCGCCGTTGAGTTTGTTTACAGACAGTTTAGATTCGGCGGCTAGTGAAAAAAATATCAGGGTAGAAGCAACAAAGAAAATTTTAAACTGTTAATTAAAAACTAAATATATTACTTTAATAATACTAGAAATACTAATGCACACTGAATATCCGATAATAATTTGATGTTATCAAATGTGTTTCGGGACCTATATTGTCATCATCAATAACAACCAATTAATTTTCTTCCACCTTTAAATTTTATGAGTAGGCTTGTATATTTGTCACTGAGGATGTCTTTGTAGGGCCAAAAAACGTTACAATATTGTTGTGTCTGTTTGAGTATGAATATTTTGTTACTCTTAGGACTTCAAATAAACAGGATAGATCAATGCAATATATTTTCCCTAAAGCGTATAATGAGAAATAAAATAGAACCCATTTACTATCATACCATGAATATTAATGGTAGTGTAGTCGTGTAGGTTCTAGAACTCTATAACCACTAAAGCTGCTATAATGTTTTCGGAGTTTATACCTTAGAATTCCGCATTTTGAAAAATGAAAGGCTTGTTTCACAAATATCCTAAAGGAGAACCTATGTCTGTAAGGACTGTTATTTGGTATATTAACCTAAATATAACAGCTAATGATTGGAAAAAGTATAATTTTTCTTAATAGTCACCCAATTGCAAGGGTAAAGATATACTCAGAAACGAAATATTTAAATATTTCTTGAAAGCATAAAATTAATCTGGTTAAAAAAGAAGTGAGATTTAGAAGCTAAAAATTGTAAGATGGTTTTGTAACGATTTCTAAAGTTTGAAAGAGTGTGATGCTTTTATTAAGGACTAAACCCCTTATAGGATAATATATGTATTAAATAGGATAATTATATTATTAAGTATAACAGAAACAATACTTAGTACAGTATTTTTTTTTAATGCTACTTAACTCTAAACCTGTATTTGGTCACAGTTTAATAAAATAATTACAAAATTTAAAATGGAAACATTATTTACAAGAATTATTAAAGAAGGTTTTTTTAAATTTTAATATTTTTTTAAAAAATAAATACATTTTTCTATATTATTTGTACCAAGCAAAAGGTAAATTAAAGATCAATAATTAGTTTTGCATTTTTATATAAGGAATAAACGAAGAATACTCAATGAGTACAGGACGGTTTTACACGGTTATGAAATAATGCTTTCTATAATATTGTCAACCACGGGGCATTGAATATATTCTTCGTTTTTATTCCTGTAAACGATGAGAAAGTAAGATTAAAATGTATCGAGGGAAAACGGTATCGAAGTAACAAGCCGCTATTATCTGGTATTCGATCAACTTCTAGTTAATTGAGTCGGTGAGCTGCTTTTTGCAGTCTAGCGTGGACATTCCTTGTAAAAGCGACCATTAACCGGTACCTGTATTGCGGCTTTATAGATATGCACAAACCCTATAGAGGTGATAATTAGTGAAAGTTTCTGGGGCAAAAAATGTAAAACTTATACTACTTTCCTTTTTTTATGTTATTAGGTTGGAAGTCATTATATTAAAACAATTTTCTGCAGACTACCTATGATAAAGCTCATGTGGGTGAGACCTAATTAAAAAACCCTTTTTAGAACTAATTCACATACGTAAGTTTAAAGTATCATATTCATACAATTTACCTTCATCAAGTTTATTAAAATAATTTATGTTACTAATCATTTTCAACTGACATACCAGAGACTAAACATAACAAACACTGTTATGTTTTATGTAACGCAATATAAAAATAAATGTGACGGCTTAAAAATAAGGTAAATATCGTCTTTTTTCGCTTGGAAAGTTAAATTATCTTTTATTGCTATTACACATATTTCCTGCTTATTACAAATTTAGCTGGACACTTTTTATACTTTGTAATAGCGTTTGTAGGTGTATATGTTCTTGTAGATATTTCAGTTTTGTTAAGGATAGAAGTTTAAGGTTTTTTGCAACTCATCTCTAAATGAATATCATAGTTTGTTGCTTTTAAATCTAGCGAAAATACGAATTTACTTTTCTATTTATAAAACTGGAGTTCTCGAGTTGAAATGTACAATTTACCGTATTAACTTTATGTAAACGAATTTTAAATGTTATTAAATCATTTATAAATATTGAGTAAACATTCATACATTTTCTTACTTATGTAGCAACAACCATTCAAAGAGTATTTGGTCACGGTGACAATTAGGTAATTAAAACGGTGAATACAATTCTACATTAAAATAACTTATAAAGTTATGTTACATCTTTATTTGGATATGCATTTTAATTATTTGAGAAAAGTTGTGATATTTTACTGTTTTAACCATAACATTGCACAAAATGTAGCCATGAATCACAAGACTACTAGACAAGATAGAACCATAACACACGTTCTACCACCAGAAACCTACAAATATGAATCAATACGTAATATGTATGGCGAATACATAAAACTGTAAAACATACGAGTATTTTATTTATCTTGATTTAAAGATGGATAACAAATAAAAAATTCAATGATATGGCTTGAAAGATAACGTTCTTATCAAAATGTCCATAAATACAAATGTAATGATTTTTAAATCTACATGTCTTTTTAAATCTACAGGGTTTTATTGAATACTATAAGCTTCTGCCGTTTGTTACATTGTTTAATTGTTCTCATAAACAATGGCATAGATTTTCTTATAACCTCATCAATTAGAATCTTCTACATAAGTTAACATACAAAAGTAATACAGCAACGCTATAAAAGGTCAATTATTAGAAGCAGCCAATTTGCGTACAGCCTAAATATTACGTATATAGCGTAAACATACTTCTGTAAACATTATTTCGTTTCTCAAGCGTTTTGTGTTACGGCAGCCTGACCGTATTTGATTCAACAAGATATTATTGATCAAAATTATTAAAATTATATTTTGGCTGATATAAAAGGATTCCTTCTTCACACCACTTTCTCAAACGTTGTCATAGCAACAAAGTCTAAAGACAGATTTAAGATTAAGGCAACCTGTAGAAAAATTTACTTTGGCTACTTGACTAGTATTAAATAGTGAAGAAAATTTCACTTCTTTTCTGTTAAAAAATCAAAAAACAAAAAAAACCACCCCATTACAATGTTAAAATTTTCATAATTATTCCAACCTATAAATATGTGATATTAGTGTTGGTTATTTTTAACTGCTTTTACTTGTAGGTTTATGGAACCGTTACAATACGTTTAGTCCTAATGGGCTGGTTTAGTGTTTTTGATAAAACACGCTTTCAGTTCGGTTATTTACAATAGATTCAGTTCTGCTTCAATGAGCTAGGATATTGTTTTAGGGATATTGTTGAGGATATTGTTTTAAAAGTAAAATCCCTATAAAACGTGTTTAACTTGCTATAATGTATTAGATATTTTAGTACATGTATATATATATATATATATATATATATATATATATATATATATATATATTTGTGTGTGTGTGTATGTGTATGTGTATGTGTGTGTGTGTGTGTGTGTATGTGTGTGTGTGTGTGTGTGTGTGTGTGTGTGTGTGTGTGCGTGTGTGTGTGTGTGTGTTTGTGTGACAAAGAGAGCGCGTGTGTGTCCTATGTATGTGTAGACACTGTAAAATAGACATGTAAAATTTAGACATTTTATCATTATAATATTTTGTTTATAGCAAGCTGAAAATTTAAATAATTGTGTCAAAGAATGTCGCATGAGTTTTACCAAACGAATTTCAGAGATTTTATTTCTATGCGTGGATAAAACTCTATACTTTATAAATTTACTAAGAAATCATTTATAAGGAGGTTTATAATTCCGACAGGGAATACATTGCTTTAAAAATATGATACTTTATTTCTTATTGATTTAATTGGTTACAGTTTTATATCTTTATATTTTATGATACTTCGAAGACGATTTGATTTTTCCGTTGAGATAAATTTTATTATTATATAAAAACGGATGTATGTATGTATTTGAATTTTTTGTAAATAATTCATTTGTAATTGTTAATATAATTTATGTTGACGTATAACATTTATTAATTTCCTAAAAACAGTACCCAATAAAATTGTGTTATTCGAGAAAACTTAAGATCAAGAAAAAATAGTTTTAATCAAAATCCAATATAATAGCTCGCTGTAATATAAGAGATGTTTCTTACTAAAAATTAAAATACATTTGGACTGTAGTAATACAACTAATATTTATTTGTACTTATATTTTAAAAACCTTTTCATTTTCCTGTTTAGTATGCCTATTTACTCTGTAATAATTATAAAGCAAATAATAATTAAATTACACATTTATACAAATTATAATAATCCAATTAGCCATAAAGAGTTATTGGTTAAAAGTGAATTAATTTATGATCTGTAATCCTGAATGAGTTATTGAGTACATACAATTTTTTATTTTTATCACCACTTTGTATTTTAGTTGACCTGCTTCTAAAACATTTATTTGGTCAAATTTACCTTTCTAAAATAATAGTTTTAGCCGAATTTCACCCATTAAAGCATTTTTGAAAGTGTAAAGAGAGAAGAGAAATGTTTCTATTAAACCAATTTTTCAGATCCTAATATTATGATTCTATAGAAATTTATAATGTCGTAACAATAATATTGTTAAAAATTGTAAACATTAAAGTCCTATAAATTTTCTTATTAATGATCAGCTAACCTAAGTGATGAGTACATTGTAATTAAAAATCAATTCAATAAAAACTACAGTATTTTACTTTTAGAATATATAATTTTCCTTAGCTGAGATTTAAGGAACATTATGATGTATTTCCATCTCTAGCAGTCTTCTTTTCGTATTCCATTGTTTTGACTTTGTAAATATAGTATTACATGAATATATTACATTCTTATCAGTTATCTCTCTTATCGATTGATTCTCAAAAGATTACAGTATTTTATAAGGTTTTTATGTGAAATATTAAACTAATATCAAACGATTTTAAAATGTTAAGTTATCTTATACACGAACTGCAAATAAGGCAACGTCGTCAATCTATCACTCGAATTGGCGTATTACATTCATTTTTTCTTTTGTTTGGTTTATAGGGACCAAACCAATCACGTCAATTATCTAGATAAAGTAATTCACAACAAAAAACTCAAACAATACATATTAAAAAATATATCAAGCTTTCTTTAAATAGAAAATACAGAGATATTTAATTATATTTTACAGTTTTTTTATTAGCTTCGATTACTATATTTCTCGTACGATAATTACTTTGCAATAGAATTTAAGCTAATTCTCAAATCCTAGAAACATTAAATTTCCCACTTGGAACTTTAAACGTAGCTTCAGACGTGATGTCAAAGCAATAATATGTCACTATGTTGAAACTGAACATAGCGTGAGACTTTATATAACAAAGTGTCTGTACATAGAAAGTAATAAGTAAATAGTTAAATGGTATATTAGGCTGAAGACCTTCGGGCATGAAGTGATAGGTACGTAATGAGTAAATAAATGAAGAAGTTACAGAAAAGTAATAAAATAACGAACGCAAATATATAAGGAAGTGAACAGCTCAGTAGCGAGGGAAGAACGCAAGTCTGGAACACGGAGCTACTATCTCGTCAACGCAAGGTCTGTTGACTAAAAGGATTATGTATTGTTTGTAGATGGATATAACAATTTTATATTTGGAAGTAATCATTCAAAACTAAATGTCAGACAAAATTTATTTAATTAAATAAGATATTGAAAGTGTTAACAAATAATATTTAAAATAAAATATTATGTATTGCATTTATTTAGGTACATAAGACCACAAAAACTCATAATCGCTAACATATTTTCAAATATTTTAATATTAGGATAGTTTCAACAGTGAGTTATGTTCGATATGAAAATACTTACAAAATTCAAACTACTAAACGTATGGCGATTACATAGATGAAGTACGTGTGATAAACGACCGACACTCCACACAATACCTAAAATTATCTATGCTTGAGTCCTACTTTTTGTTTGGTACTGATTTCATATCCATTAAGTTACAAAAAAAATTCACCTAATATTAAAATATAAGAAAAATCTATAAGAGCAAATGAATCTGTAAAGGATTATGTCTCTGTTTAGATGAGTCTCTGTTTAGGTTAAATGTCACATCTCTGCAAGTAAAATCATTATTTTATAGTTGTTTTAAAAAACCTGTTATTTCATATGAATAAATATAAATATATATTTTGAATAACTTATATCATTTATTTAGTGTATAATATTTATATTAGTAAACCCCTTAACTATAGTGAAAAGTTGCAATTGTTGGAAAAATTTAGGAAAAACACGTGGAAAATTTTGAGGTAACATAATAGTTAATTATCTGTTCAAAAATATTTTAAAATTTGTGGCGTTTGCAGGTGTTTTGGAATAGGTCCGATTTGAATTGTGGTATGGATTTGCCAGACTTGTGGTATGGATTTGAAATAAATATAGTTTCACGATTTTAACACTATTTGAAATAAAACTTAGTTGACAGAAGCAACGTACCATATAAATCCACATCTTGTCCAGGTTCCATGAAGAGATCGAAGCACAATGATTGAATACGTGTAAACATTTCTTTTATACCCTCATTGCGTGGGGGAAGAGGCGTGTGCTTTGCACATTTCTAACTTGATAATATTAGAACCAGTCAATTACTTTTTGCAGATCCAGTTCTATCGATGTACAAAAGCGTAAACAACGAAAGCGGGACCGGTTTATCGAGTGGACAGAGACCGAGTCACGTGCAAAATGTGACGGGCTATTGACAGCTGAAGGGTTGTGCGACATTTGTATTGCATTATGTTCTGAATGCAATGATAGATTTTTAATCCTTTACCCTAGTTTCTACACTAAACATAGTGGATATTACGAGAAATTCGATGTTTTTAAATAAAATAAAATATAACTCTACTATGCTTTCTAGAAATGAGTTGCCATTTATTCAGACCTCAAAATTTGATATCATTAACTGTTTGTAGATTGTTTCACACATTTCATATTCTTTATAACTGATGATTGATAAAACTATTTATCGCTTTCAATCATCAAAAGAGATAGGTCGAAGAAAGGTAATTTTATGGAGGAAATAGCACCAAGAAATTTTCCGAATATATTTGTTTATTTTTTCATTTATTGCTAGCATTGATAGACAAATATAATATATTCAAGTAATAAAAGAACAATTGATTACAGTAAAACTTCGTTTAACCGTCACCCTTTTAACCGTTAGTTTCTGTTAACCGTCATTGCTGTAATAACACAATAATACTGTAACAACAAAGTTCAACACGTTAGCTGCTGTGCCGGGCCAATTTACCCGACGCCGACAGCCAGTATTCTGAACCGAATACCGTCTGGTCAATATGCTCGACATTTTGGTCTAGTAACGTTTTATGTTTATTCGTACTACTCAGCTGGTGTTGCTACTTGTGGAAAACGAATCACACAACTTACAGATATAATTACGATGGTTTTTGTTTGAGGATTTTGTCAGGAGTTAAGTCCTGACACCCTTATTTGTTAACAATTTTAGTGAAGTTGAGTGAATTGTTCCAAACGAAAAAAATGGTTCATTGAAAGAAGTTTACCTTTATATATTTTAATATTAAAATAAATATTTTTTAATGACATATATTTCTTTGCATTATTGTTTTCAAAATTTCACAAAACCTAAAAAATAAGTCGGGAATATTGACCAACTATTAAGTTGAATAATAATCCTTAAAAACGGCCTTGATTGAAGTTAGGTACAAACATTGATACACTAAGATAAACTCATCCTTACTAGGAAGTAAATTATAACGTAAATTACTTAAGAAGTAAATGATTTATTTTTACAACTTTTAGTCTATTTGTTATGAATCTTAGTATTTATCGGATCTGAAACATTACTTATCAGACAGAGAATATGTTTATACTTGCTTTCTATATACAAAATATTTATAAACTTACAAATCAATAACATGTAACACGTCTACATCGCTTCGTGATAAGCGCCAAAACTCTTTTACCGCTAATCAGCTTATTATGTGGGTAACCGGAACATGAAATTGTGGTTTTCTTGTTTATTGTTGGCGCAAAAAATATTAATACAGTGTTGTACAGATAAGAAAATATAATTAAATAAAAACAGTGTCGGGCTAATTGGTCGACGGAGTTTATTTACGTATCATTTACGGTAAGAAAAAATTATCTCTGGCCAAAGGGCCGACACGTGTTTTTATAATTATTATGATAAGAAACGTATTTTCGTACTTAGATATGATAGAACAAAGAATAAGTACACAATAGTTACCTTTTTAATTAACGCTTTCTTTGTTAAGCTACAAGAAACTATTCCAATTGTAAGATTATATCTTTTATCGTGTAATATATAGTTTTATTTGCTATTACAATCGGTTTTTTATTTTATTTTCGCTTCAAAATATAATACATTACTGTGAAAGTGATATCTGTCTATAATATAAATGATTGAGGTTATGTTTTGGAGGAATAAATAGAGTGTTTCTGTTATCCGTCTATTCGCTCAACCACGGTCCCGGCGGTGACGGTTAATCGAGTGTTTACTGTAGTTACAAAGTGGTTAATATTGTAAAGATAATTGTGATAATAAAGTAATTGGAAAATTGCCGTAAAAGTCATCTTAAATTAATAAATAAAGTTTGAGGATAAATTAATACAATTAAAAGTTATTAAAAAGAAATTGGTTCTGGCACTTGGAGGTGTCTAGACAGAAGTGATAAAAAAGAGCTAATAGTTTCGTCAAATTTTCAACGAAACTTCCGGTAATATGAATTCATACATTTTCATTAAATTTTTATATCTTTATTTGAGGAATGTATTTAATGAGGCTAATATTTATTTTAGTTATAATAAAATAATGTGGGAAACAAAAATATTTATAAGATATTTACTGAATACAAATGTATTAAAACAAATTCAATTCGGATCAGTTCTTTAAAAAGTAAAAGACGTGCCTAAAAATGTTTTCCTTTCAAAAATTGAATAAAAATACATAACTGATTATCATAGTTATATAGAATTCTTTGTATTGAGATTTATCAAAATTTAATTAAATTATTATTTATATTTAATGATCAAAACTATTTAATTTTAATCTAAGTGTAAAACAGCTGTTCTACAATATAACCTATAAACAAAACCAGCTGTTACGTGAAATCAAATGTTATTATTTAATTCACTTGAGTCACCCGATGGATATATATCCTGTAAGGTATGCGTTTCAGATATAGAGTGACGCGAAAGCAAAGATTTAATATCATGTTTTGTCCACCGCGCGTAAAGAAGTTATCACTTCAAAAACCAAATAAATTACTGCAAATTTTTAAATGTGAAAAGTGTGCTTCAGAAGTTTTTTAAAATTATGTTTAGAAACTTTACCAATCATTCATAACTTTTACTATGTTGCATAACCCACATCCGAATGGTTAACAAATGTACGCAACTATTAATGCTTTCGTTATCAGAAAGCGTGATGACGATGAACACCAAGAGCTGCGCACAACAATAACATGATGACGGAGAGAAAAGCAACATCGTGCGTGATAGGCGAGGCGACGGCAAGTGTAATTGCAAGAAGATGCCATCCCGAACCGATTTAATTAATAGTTGAATATAGTTTACTGAAACTTATGTAACAAGCGTGCTTTGGCTTTCCCACACTCGAGATGTCCCTTCCAGGTGATGTCATGTATTTGTGTAACATTTTGTATGTGTGATCTAGCCTTCGTAGTTTTATCTGCGTCTATCATTTAGCTTTGTGAAATGACGGTTTTATGGATAGGTAATCAGCTTACACATTGAAATTCACGTTTTCAGGTATAAAGTGAGCCTTAAATATTCCAGTGCCGTCTATATATTTGGGGAATTCGTTTACAAAGCAAATATCTCATGTTAAATAAAAAATAACGTTTTTCTTTGCAAAGAAAAACCTATTAAATTTAATGAGATCACAAGCCATAATTTACTAGGCGGTGTCTTTAAAGCCGCTAACTCAAAGGATTTCACTCAAAACACTTCACACGTGTTTTACATTATGAAACTCCTGTAATACAATATTTATATATTTTATGGTTTCTAAGACTTAGCTCACTTTGTTGTCTTGAATACATTACAAATACAGAGCAAAATACAAAATACTAAAGTAAACCGACAATACTCAATAAGGAATTGCTCAGGAGGTCAAAAGTTCTTACAATACGTTTGAATGACTAGCTCAAATCAGAGAAGGTTTATTGCGGGCAAAATCTGCACTGTGGGGACTCATAAATGTAGGTTTAATTACGGAGGTTCGAAATAAAACCTTTTATTCGGTAGAAAGATAGATTTACCTTCTCGTGATGTTTCAAAGGGAAAGTAGTCCATCACGAAAAAATATAGCAAACGTAATGAACATATTATAACAATAAACAGTTTGTACGTAAATTCATATTAGACATTTCCATCTAATATTTTTATTTTATTATAAGTTTAAGATATTCCCACAGCGTTCGCTTCTTGAACATACGAGATAAACAAAAATATCTAATTTAAATGTTTACATTTAGGTTATTAAAATAAAAAGGGGGATATTTGAATAAATTTTCACATTTCAACGCTTTCGAAATTAAAACTAAAAATTTTCCCCCCTTGATTCTCAAATATTGTATGTAAAAAAATTACTAAAAGTATTCAATGATGTAGGCCACAGGTTTTCAGAAACTTGTTTGATAAATAAACTAGTAATTATGAGGGAATTTACTGGAATGTTTTTGTATTTAACTTCAGTGAATCGTTTTCACTAGTAGTTCTAATTACCAATTAAAAAAAATTATTTTCAATTATTTATATGTATCAATATAATAAATTTATATGCTGTTAAGCTACAATATGGCTTGATATATTCCCTATTATACGGTTAATATGGTATTTATATGACTCTCATTATGGTTATTTTCTTTATGATTTTTCTTATATAAGAAGAAAACAATTAAACAAATATTATGAATTATCAAATAAAAACTATAATTAGATTTGATTACAAATATTTATTTTCTTAAACTATTTTGTCAAAAATCGCTTGTAGATTTTACTTTAATATTCATTAATATTGTAAGCTATAAGTAGAAACATAAATACAAATTATTTGGCCATTTTATTTAATTTCTTTTTCTACATGTTCCTTTCTTACAGGTTTATATTTAACTTACTTTGTTCGTAAAGATTAAGTCTTGTAATTGATTTCGCAAGCTTATAATTTTCCTATTGGCATTAGTTTTTAATTGCTTAAATTAATATCTCGCGATTATTGAATAGAATTGAAATAAATTAAACAGATTGTTTAACTGTAACTTTTTAAATAAAATAAAAATGTTTGACGTTGTGAGGTAAAATTCGTTCGGGGGGTTCAATCCTACTAGTAGTAGAGTGTCTTCTTTACATTTGGGTGGCTATGATGTAAAATTGGCTAATGGGTAATAATACATCCGGACATATTTACAAATTTGTAATCTACCTACCTTTATAGGTTCCAAGGTTCTGAGTGTAATTTCCAAAGGTTTACCAAGTTTCAAAAAAGAAGCTCATAGTTGTCTCCTGTAAGGCCACTATTTCTGTTAGTAAATACTAAATTAAAACGTTCAACATAATGATTAACAAAGTTAGTAAAGTCTATATATCTGTCATCTCCTCGTTTTCTCATGTGAAGGACATCATTACCAAGCACTGCATATTAGTTCTTCTATATCTCCTAACTGAGTATTTATATTTAATAGTTGTTTAAATACAAATTATATAAATTACTTATGTTCAAATCAAGTTTTCATTTTGATATAAAATAAGTTCGTTATAGGCATCAAAAAATCATAAACGCACACACAATACCTTAAACTCAGGTTTAAACCACAACCGATTATGAGTCCCTAAATCCCTTCCAGCACTTGTGTAGTCAGCCTCTCAAGGACCACATTGGCATAAATTGTTCATGTTGCTTGTTGTCCTGTATAACGCGACGGATTCAGAATTTACTGACAGTGTACCAAACTATTGAATAATTTTCATTTACATACGAAATATAAGGGAAAAAAGTGTTGCTCTACCTGACAAGAAAAAAACCTTTCCACGAAAACATGACCACAGATATTCAAAGTTCTGACCATCTTCAAATTTGTAGGGATGGGTATTACCTCGCAATTTGTATTGAGCCTATTGCGAGAATGTCATGCACGTCGCATTCTCAAAACTGGAACAGAGCGTAAGTTAGAAATTAGCAGGAAGTAGCGCCCTGGACTAGAAGAGGTTATAACCTGATATAGTGAACCGAGGAAGTTGGTTACTAGGTAGTATGTAATAGGCTACATAAATTGAAACCGATAAATGAGAGGTTGAAGTATTGACAGCTCCAATATTTGTCATGGTTTCTTATCTACACAGGGAGGATTTTTTGAGTGTAGTGTGTGCTAAGCTTGTATATAAAACCTGGCCACAAAATAGTACAGTTGTTGAAAATCATAATTACAAATCAATGTGTAAAATAAATATTATAAAACTGTAGTCAGCATGTGCGTAAGTTGCCAGCATATATTCAGAACGGAGATGCGTATGTGATATGCTTCCCGTTACCTCGCTTTAAGCATAATAATTACTTTTAATGGCAGAGGGCTTGTATTGTTTACGGTTTAGCCGTGTTTGGCCGATTGTTGTTTGTTGAGAATGACATGAATATTCCAAGGAAAACGTCTGTAGAGTATAGCTCCAAGACTTGCCCAGATGACACCTCGCTCAGTCTGCTACATGGCTAGTATTACTATGCAATGTGGTTTCAGTATAGGCTTTTCAAAAAGGGTTTAGCCTCATGATGATATTTGTTTATAAACAAGGTTTTTCTATACCCTATACACATTTTTTTTAGAACACAAAAAAAATTCTAAGGGAGAAAAGAAACTGGTTTACCCTTATATATTCCATCTTTACATTTTGTCCCTCTTTTGAATTTAAGACCCTTGAACATGGTAATTTTACATGACCATGAAAAAAGCATAGATCTAGATTAATTTCAACCGGTTGTAAATATTCAATGAAACCTAATTAGCAGGGAGAGAGCTCAAGAATGTAAATCATTGAACGTGACCAAACCGGTTCTTAATGCATAAATAAGAGCATTATTTTGTATTCATGTTTATAAAAACATTGCAACCTACACTTTTTCTACTCTTAAAGTTAATGATTATGCCTGTACAGAATTCAGTTGTACTCTGTTCAAAAATTAATACTACGAGGAAATAAATGGTTGACTAGTGCATTATTTATGCCTGTCAACCTAACTTGATCTTAACAGATTACTAAAACTTTCTTTACTGAGAAAACGTTTTTTATAGACTTTTTCAACTATCACCGGTTTGCTCAGCAGAAAAAACTAAAACCTGTGTGGTATTTCAGAATTCTATTCATCCTTTACATAATATGACAAGTGAAAATGTGCCGTTAGATATAAGAACAGTGTAGCCTGTTTGTTAGTAAACCGAACATCACTAATCAATAAAAATTTATATAAAAGCTCTTCTGTGAATTACTTTTAAATACAAACTAGCACTAAATCAACTACAACTACTTTCTGGAACATTTAATATTCAAAATAATGTTTATTATAATTTTACCGCTATTACATTTTTAATCATTGTTATTGTTTCTCAAATACTAAGTAACTTTTAAGCTCAGTTTATAAACTTGGAATGGATTTATAGCGTCTCATATTCGTTGTAGCAATTGAGACAATTTCTCACATTGATATAATGTTAGTTTCATTGATATTAACTATTGAGACGATGACTCAGATTGATATAATGTTAGTTTCATTGATAGTAACAATTGGGACGATGTCTCATATTGTTATAATGTTAGTTTTATTGATAGTAACGATTGATACAATGTCTCACATTGATATATTGTTAGTTTCATTGATAGTAATGATTGATACAATGTCTCACATTGATATAATGTTAGTTTCATTGATAGTAATGATTGATACAATGTCTCACATTGATATAATGTTAGTTTCATTGATAGTAACGATTGATACAATGTCTCACATTGATATATTGTTAGTTTCATTGATAGTAATGATTGATACAATGTCTCACATTGATATAATGTTAGTTTCATTGATAGTAACGATTGATACAATGTCTCATATTGTTATAATGTTAGTTTCATTGATAGTAATGATTGATACAATGTCTCATATTGTTATAATGTTAGTTTCATTGATAGTAATGATTGATACAATGTCTCATATTGTTATAATGTTAGTTTCATTGATAGTAATGATTGATACAATGTCTCATATTGTTATAATGTTAGTTTCATTGATAGTAATGATTGATACAATGTCTCATATTGTTATAATGTTAGTTTCATTGATAGTAACGATTGATACAATGTCTCACATTGATATATTGTTAGTTTCATTGATAGTAATGATTGATACAATGTCTCATATTGTTATAATGTTAGTTTCATTGATAGTAACGATTGATACAATGTCTCACATTGATATAATGTTAGTTTCATTGATAGTAACGATTGATGCAATGTCTCACATTGATATAATGTTAGTTTCATTGATAGTAACGATTGATATATTGTCTCACATTGATATAATGTTAGTTTCATTGATAGTAACGATTGATACAACGTCTCACATTGATATAATGTTAGTTTCATTGATAGTAACGATTGATACAATGTCTCACATTGATATAATGTTAGTTTCATTGATAGTAACAATAATGATGTTAATTTTTAGATCAATAAAGAGACCTTAGTGTATTGAAGCATTCAATAGAAAATTCAATTGATCCATACGCGAAGTTCAATTATTTATCAAAATAGTTATAGTTGCATTACTAATCTACAAAATAGTTATAGTTGCATTACTAATCTACAAAATAGGTATAGTTGCATTACTAATCTACAAAATAGTTATAGTTGCATTACTAATCTACAAAATAGTTGTAGTTGCATTACTAATCTACAAAATAGTTATAGTTGCATTACTAATCTACAAAATAGTTATAGTTGCATTACTAATCTACAAAATAGTTATAGTTGCATTACTAATCTACAAAATAGTTATAGTTGCATTACTAATCTACAAAATAGTTATAGTTGCATTACTAATCTACAAAATAGTTATAGTTGCATTACTAATCTACAAAATAGTTATAGTTGCATTACTAATCTACAAAATAGTTATAGTTGCATTACTAATCTACAAAATAGTTATAGTTGCATTACTAATCTACAAAATAGTTATAGTTGCATTACTAATCTACAAAATAGTTATAGTTGCATTACTAATCTACAAAATAGTTGTAACAATTTTTTATTGTTAATTTTATTATTACGTTCTTCTTATTACTAATCGAGTTTTTGAAAATCCTAGATAACCTTCCCCCGTACTTTCTAGCCCCTCATTACTTCCTTTTAAAAACTACAAAAATCCTCTTTTGTCTTTCAACACATATCTAAATACAATTAAGATTTTCTTTTATTTATCTAATGGAATTATTCACAAACTGTTTACCCTTAGGCCTATTTTCATTAGGGATTAATACATTCATGTAGTTTTCATAATATTTTATTAAATATGTAGTTCAAGTAGAATATTTATTGTTTTACTGTAAAAAAATAATTAAAATGGATGTTGAATCTGTTTTTATTTTACGCCGCTCTCTTTAGCAACTCAATATTTTACATATGACTGAGAGAATCATTTAGTTCCCTACTTGCTTTATACATTTCTCAACAATTCTTTAGTGATATGTTTTAGAGCATTTGTTATGTGATACTACCCATAAAGGCTGGGTTCATTATATGGCTGTTATGTTTATACAGTAGTCATGTTACACCTCCCTCAAATACTCGTCATTTTAAAGTTTTCTTATATATTTCATTTTAAAAATTTATTTTCATAGCTTTTAAAAATATATTCTGTAATCAAATTACTCTATACTTATGGTCCAAAAATATCTGATAATAGTACTATATGCATTATGTAAATTATTAATATACTAATATCTTTAGTTAGGCTATATATAAACCTATAGTTGTGTCAACATACGCGACACAGCCTCCCACACACTACACAGGTTATATATTGTGTCATTGGATTGCAGTTTTATCCCACTAGCCACTGTACGATGTACATTCCAAAGAAAGTGGACATATGCGCAGATATCACCTCAACGGGAGTCTGATATTTGTCTGTAGATGGATGAAATTAACTTAACCAATTCAAAACGTCGTTGTATTCTTTCATATTTTAGTATTTATTCAGTAATTATATAACTTATTGTAATAAACAATGATAATGCAAGTTGATTTGTAGTGCATAGTATCATAAACGTAAAATATGATTTTATTTTTACAATGGTTTTTCAAAATCGCCCCCAATTCTTGACCTTTATATAAAAAATGAAATAGTTATAGTTTTAACGGTATTTATGAAACTAAACTAAAAATAATTTAAAGTGGAATACCTCCAGGTAAATTCTTCTACTGGTAGACAACTTTTTTTCTTAAATTACAAGCATTGTCAGGATTATTTACGTTATCGAAATAAATTGTACAAAAATGGTTTCGTCCTGATAATTTGTCTGGTAATACAACCAACTTATTTCTTTTCCTTACCTGGTAGTTTTGTTAAAACAACTTAAAGTATGAGGCTAAAGCTTCGTTAGTTTCATTGGTTTACTAACTAAAGTCGGATTGTACAATTATTGTTGCAACAAAAACAAACAGTACTAATTATACTGAAAACCCCAAGTTGGTGCATTTAATCAATCTTTAACTTAAACTCACTGTACACTGGTGTGCAATAACATTGTGTCAGAGAGTAATAAATTTTATTTATAACATTTTGGCAATTTTGTAGCCTATACTCTTTTACCCAGCAACGTAGGTGTTTTCCAGCTAGCCCAAAACCGCTTGGTTCGTCCAATCAACGTCAGGTTCGCATTTCAGGTATCAGCAAGTAGAAATTAGCATATGGATTTTGATATGAAATCTATTCATGATGCCATAGTCACAGGAAACATGGTAACATTATTAAAAAAATGTCCAGTAAAATACGCCTCAAGCAAAAACTGGTCTCAAAACATTCTGTATATATTCAATATTAATATAAAATATTTATCAGTTTATGTTTCTTCAATATATTCTAAGCGGGTTTGATGTAACCTAGAAAACTGTTTTCCACATCCATGCTTACCAAATAAAAGTAATAACTATTTAAATTTTAATATTTAGGACTGTAATAAAAAGAATTATTTTATACCAAATAATGTGTAGAAATTAGCGAAAAAGTAATTTTTACAATGTGATTTTTAAAACAAACGTAATGCTATATTTTTAACAGAAAAATGTAGCAAACAATGAACGTAACAGAAACTATGCATAAATAATGCTATCGTTACTCCTATTATGCAATTAATTCTACTAACAATAACTCATCGCATTAGATAAATTACCCGTAACGTTTATAGGCTAAATGATTGATTATATCTGCCATGAAGTCATACTATCATTGCAGGCATCAATCTTGCATGGTTCTCCAGCTAAGAGTCCCGTCTCTAATTCCTTTCCCAGTGTCAACTGTTGCGGCAACACATTAAACAAGGACATTTAGTGCGGAGGGTCAAGGGAACAATCCTGGCTAGAGAGCAAACCTTCTAATTGGCTATTCCACTATCTGAAATGGAACCCGTTCTCGAACTGGATCAAGTGAAGTTCAAGGTAGAGATTCTGTTTTACTCTACGTCGACAGCTAAATGAGTTTATTTACTTTCTCTTAATTGGTCGTATGCTACTTCCATTTATGTCTTCTTAAGTTTCTTTGCAGAATATAAATAGCCTGCTACGTAACCGTGACTTACAGTTCATAAAATATAACGCCCCTAAAGATTGTATTTTGAAGTTTAGAATAATTTATACTTCCAAATTATTAAAATACTATCATATACAAAAATAATACACATTATAAAATTATAAAACCACAGACACACAAACACACACACATACACGCACTCACAGAGACTTACACACACACACACACACACACACACATACACAAACAAAAAAACACACACACAAACACACTCAGACACACACACACACACACACACACACACACACACACACACTATATATATATATAAATATATATATATATATATATATATATATATATTTCCAACAAACAATAAACCAACGAAAAAATGTCAGCAAAAATTTCTTAAATGTTAGAGAATAAATAATGTTAGATTTTATATTAAGGGCTAGTATGTGAGTGTAGGCTCCCAGAGGGTAGGCTCCCAGGCCGGATTAGCACGTATGTGTGTGTGTGTGTGTGTGTGGTGTGTGTATGTGTGTGTGTGTGTGTGTGTGTGTGTGTGTGTGTGTGTGTATGTGTGTGTGTGTGTGTGTGTGTGTGTGTGTGTGTGTGTGTGTATGTGTGTGTGTGTGTGTGTGTGTGTGTGTGTGTGTGTGTGTGTGTGTGTGTGTGGTGTGTGGTGTGTGTGTGTGTATGTGTGTGTGTGTGTGTGTGTGTGTGCCTGTGTGTGTGTGTGTGTGTGTTTAGTGAACACTAAAACGTTTTTTACACACTCAAATTGGTAAAAAGAATGTAAATTGTACCATTGTATTTAAGAAGGGCTGAAAGAAAATGTTTAAGCGATTACGTTAAAGATAAAGAATTCAGAGTTAGAATATTTTAAGACCAAAAATTATATAAATACTTTATATAGGGAGAATGAATGAAAGATTTCATCCTTTTTTAAAATTTACAGCCCTGAAAATTTTTTGAATCTTTTAAATAACATATGTATTTTATTGGAGACAACTGCGTGCGAGTGTAATGTCATGGTATGATAGAATCTCAGCGTATGGGTTTTTGTTACATTTTTATAGGTATGTATGTTTAAATAATGGTTAAAAATCATAGCTTTGAGAATAAACCTTAACTACATTTAGGTGGGGATATAAATATCAAAAACAATCTTATTATAAGGAACAATCTTTTGATGGTCACATGACAGATTTTACAAAGTAATCATATTCATTAGAAAATATCTGAGGTTCAAGATTTACTACTAGTCAATCACAAGGAAGGTTGTATGAATACTAAGTCTTTCCCTTTATGCGATGACGTAATGATGTACCTCAAAGACAATTATAGGAGTATACGTTTACTTAAAGAAATAAAGTAGTGATTCCATAACTTGCTTTTTGTTTAAAACCGTCGAAATAACTCAAATTTTAACTCAGGTAAGTAGTCTTCTTAAACACTTTTATTTACTGTGATTGTAGAAAATAAATTTAGGACTTTTGAATCAATGGAAAAGGTTAACGTCATTCATACAAGAAATATAAAAACAAAAATTAAATATTAAATTACCGTATCAATATTTACCCTCTAACAAAATCTCTAATTTTGTTTCTAGCTGGATATTTTCAAAAATATACCCATTTTCAAAATAATTGTATTTTATTTGCTATCGGCAATTAACGAAATACAATTATCAGAGTTTTAGTTGTGGTGTTGGAAATTTGAGTACGAGCTGCCAACTAGGGTCATGTTTCCTGAATTATGCTACGCGCATGCAGTGACTAGAAAAACTAAATTAAAATATTTATATAATCTTTTAACCATCAGTTACACGCGTAGAAAATTTAACACGGTCAGACGCATTTGAGGATTCCTCACTCTAATTTCCTTTTATTGCTTTGAATTATTTTGCCTTAACAATAAACACATTTATTATTTTTACAATCTTTGGGGCCTTACCTACCATTTTGTACAAAAATACTCTTTTGTTTAACAATTGGTCAAGTTACATAAATTATTCATCTAAATGCCTGAAATCCCACTAGCAAACATTTACTGTAACGTGGCCACACGTGTAGGTGGGCAAACCCTCACCGACTTAGGACTTCGGTACGGAGTTCTATAAAAAACTCTCTACATTAATAAAGTCCTTCTAAATTGACGTCAATGTTGACAAATAAAACTAATAATTAATGTTTCAATTTATAAACATAACTAATTTAAAGTATAATGTTTTAAAAATAAAATAATAACACCGTTAACGCTTAGGCGGGGATTTCCCGCCGACATCCTTTAAACTGACTTCGTGAGTTGACCATCGTTTAAAGATCTACTGAATCAGATTTTCTTGTGTGAGATGGGTAAAGATGTCCTCGAGTTTCACTTAAAAATTACAGCATGTTTAGGAATATTACAAAATAAACTAAAAGATCCCCGCTGCGAGTGTAACGGAGAGTTGATCATATGTTTATACGTTTATTTAATATGTAATATAATGTATTGAGAAGTTAACGAACTTTACTTTAAAACTGGAAACGTCCTTTTCAAAATGTGGACAATATATCTGGAGTTCCATGCTTCTTCTGGGTTGATTTCGGAGTTTACACTTTGTCGAAGTGGAATATGTAAGTTGATTTTGTCCCTTTTTTATTTTGCTTTATATTTTAATATAAATGTCGATTCATTAGTTAAATGATTATTATAAAGACATCTGTAAAAGGTGTGGTTACGATGTCATTATAGGTCAAGCTTAATTATTGTATGATCTGTCTACATATGTGTTCAAAGGGAAAGCATATATGAGCATTCATTGTGACAGGTTCTAAAAGTGTTTAATAATTTAAATATTTACTAGTTTTCAAATCCTAGATACACGTAATAATTTTCAAGGTAACGTAATTTTTGTCTGAGATTGTACTTCCATCATCGAATGTTACGTTCAGTTAATATCAACAATGAAGTTCCAATTACATTTAATTTTTAAATTGGATTTTAAATAGTCCAACAATTTTTTACTTATTAGTATTACATGTATTTTTTATTTATTAAAATGTATTTATATATTGTACTTAATTCAAACCTCTATAAGGTTTATATTATTCTGAAAGCTTTCCATGATTGACAGTGAGAATAATAAAACTCTTATTTGCATCGTACCAGATATTCTTCTTTACATTTAACTTGTGGATTTCGTTGTTGAATTGAGTCTTGTGCTTCTCTTTGTTGCTTAGGTTAAATCTTTAATAGTTCAATTTAGGGGATCTTTTAACCTAGCATTGTTTTGGGAACTGCAAAGCCAAAAACATTTGTTCCTATATTGTGGGTGCCAAGGTCAGTAGTATTAAAGCATGTGAATAACCATAGAAAAGAACCATGAATAACTTGTAAAGTTGAAGATTAAAACTTTTAAACTGAAAAAATCTAATAATGAAAAAGATATGATGTATTTAAATTTGGCACAATCTTTATGTACATGAATATAAATAAACAACACAAACAATTCATAAAAAAACATTTATTTCTCTCAGTTGGTGTCTAGTAAATGTGTACTTAAGGTATACGTATTCTTTACGCAACGTGTTATTGGGAGATTTACAAATGTTGGTTTCTTAAAATTATAAAATCGATACAAAAATAAAGGAACAGTTTATGAAAGAAAACATAACATATGATTTTATCAGTTTAAAAAATATTACAAAGATTTGTCATAGTAGACTGATAAAACCAATTGCTTAAAAGAAACAAAGTTTAAATATTCCCTGAATTAATTAGACTATAATCTAAACGTTTTAGGTACTTTAGTAAGGCCCACTTGCACCAGGAGGTCCGTAGTTTGATGACACAATACCGCTCCCGCTAGTTCCACCTATGCTGCCAGCTCCGAGGCTTGCACCTCCGATACCGCTTCCTCCAATACCGCTTCCTCCAATACCGAGTCCTCCAGATCCACCAACTAGTCCATCACCAAATCCACCTACCACAGCACCACCACTGGCTCCCCCACCTACTCCGCCTCCAAATCCGCCAAGAGATGCACCACCACCGGCTCCGCCACCTGCTCCACCACCAAATCCACCTACGACAGCACCTCCACTTGCTCCACCACCAACTCCTGTTGTTGCTTTCTGAGATTTGTAGCGGATAAAGTATACTTCTGGTTTTGAAGGTGCCGTAGGTGCTACTGAAGGAATGCTGATCTGAGCTGCGTCTTCTGGTTTCTTCACCAACACGTAGATCAGAGTCTTCTCAGAACTTTGAGCGGCAGCAGCAATGGCCGCAGCCGAAGGTGTTTGTGGTGCTGGAGTCTTGATGAAAATTATTCTGTAATGTTTCTGGGGAGCTGGAGCCGGACCGAAGACGGTGTTTCCAGTGAATTCCGGTTCGTTAGGTGCTACGTGTACATACACGTGTTTTCTGATGATAGGAGCTTGGGGAAAGAATCCAGCCGAACCTCCGCCAATCGATCCTCCACCGCCACCTCCGAATCCACTGCCTCCTCCAATAGCGCCACCTCCGAAACTACCACCTCCGAAATTACCACCTCCTAATCCACTGTTGCCCCCAATAGCGCCACCTCCGAAACTACCACCTCCGAAATTACCACCTCCTAATCCACTGTTGCCCCCATTAGCGCCACCTCCGAAACTACCACCTCCGAAACTACCCCCGCCTAGGCCACTACTTACTCCTACAGCGCTACCACCGAAACCACCACTACTAAATCCACCTCCACTGGAACCTCCGATGTTTCCACCACCCAAGGAGAATCCATTATTTCCATTTCCCAGAGAAAATCCATTTCCACCTCCTCCGATAAAACTTGCTCCACCTCCAGTAGACGGGACACCGTAGCTGCCTGTTGGTGTTGGACGTGGAGCAGGTGATGGGTAGGCATATCCTGCTTCAGGGCGTGCTACAGCCACGGCCGTTAAGGCAGATAATAACTGCAAAATATATCAACAAATATAGTTTTTTTTTAAAAAGGTAATGGTTTTATTATACGTGGAATATGAAACGGTTTAATATTTAAAAAAATTTAATTGTATTTAAGCCAATAAAATAATTATATCATGTAATTAAACTAATTGTTTCAACTGTTATAAGAAAAACGTATTTTAATTTAGTAATGGCCCTAATAAATTAAATATAATACAATTCATTCTACAATTAATCTTAATAATAACTCCTGAAATATACATTCTGTGTACAAATTCAATTTATACCAAACCTCCAGCATTCATTATTTCAGCTGAATATATTTAGTAAATAATGAATTAATAAAAAAAAAATATTTTCATTGAATTACTCATATATATATATATATATATATATATATATATATATATATATATGTGTGTGTGTGTGTGTGTGTGTGTGTGTGTACATACATATATACATATATATGTATATACATATATATACACAATTTTAATAACACCTTTAAAAAGAGTTTCGCACTTTATCCACATGACTTATAAATGTTGATTGCTTGTTACGTTATTGAGTTATATACGGACATATAAATAGTATTATAAATAAAAATATAAGTATGTAATGATATTAATTATTTATGACATTAATACTCCTGTAGACAACAGTGAGTCGTCTAGTTGTCGGAGTTAATATGCTATATTAACAGTAATTTATCGTACCAGTAGTCATGGGATTGAAAACTTCACACGGCTTTAAATAGACATGAATGTAATTAGTGTTCGTCTAATTACATTGATTTAATCTGTGTGTTGTAGGAAATGTGTTAAGAAACACTTTATTTTAATATGTGTGAAAATATGTTGATCCTATTACATTGTAATGTAATTGAAAATAGTTTGTAAAACCGTATGTTTAATTAGTACACACAATTTCAATAACAGA
This sequence comes from Prosapia bicincta, assembly GCA_036971475.1. Lineage (NCBI taxonomy): Eukaryota > Metazoa > Arthropoda > Insecta > Hemiptera > Cercopidae > Prosapia > Prosapia bicincta. The sequence goes on from JBAIZL010000001.1 coordinate 373,947,076, forward strand.
AATAGTTTAAAATATTAATAAATTTCAAGACTTTCAGCTGACGGTAGTGTCAGTACCTTTAAGATTATTTTCACATGATTAATTAGTTAGCAGTATTTTACAACCAGCGGAAACCTTTAAAAGTTGTCCACGTTATTGAAGTGTTTAAATTAAATAAATATTAAAACTAGATATTGTCTTCTATATTATTATGTATGTATGTGTCCAAGTGCGATTGTGTGTCGACTAAAGACATTTAGAAATACAAATTTGAAAATGTATACTAAGAATACGATGAAACAATTTAAATTCCTTACAAATTGTAAAAGGAATATTACTGATTCTGGATTGGGGGTGAGGTATTTCCTGGATTTAAATAACATTTACCGTCTGAATAGATTTATAATGCCATTATTTTTAGAGCTTGACAGAGATATATTTGTGCAATAGTAAGACAATCCAATGTTTATAGAAGCTAGTGGAGATGGAGTAATATGGAAGGCAAATTACTTCAGTACAATCAAGGTCATGTTGGATTGTTTTGATGTTTCAGAAATGACTTAGAAACGCCCTCTATTTAGGGAAGTTACTGAGTGGAGTTTTGCTTGGAAGTTAAATATATTGAAAATAGTCTAGGTCTTTAAATGCAAAATGTCTTGCTTTTTGCTTGTTTATTTCAGAATATTTTTAATTTATGAAACAAATATTGATGAAATATTTTTTTTCTTGAGTGTTTATTGGAGTTCTATTGCCCAGCAGGCAATCGTTATATTACTTATGTATCTCGGAGAATATTGTGTTATGGAGTTTCTATTGGAATTCTTCTGCCTAGCAGGCAATAGCTATATTATTTATATTTCTTCGAGAATATTGTTCTTTTTAGTTTCTATTGGAATTCTTATGGATAGCGGGCTATTATTACATTATTTATAAATCGGAGAATATTATTTTCCAGAGTGTTTATTGAAATTATTTTGCATAACTGGAGGTATTTATATTATTTATATATCTCGGAGAATATTGATTTTCTTGAGTGTTTATTTGAGTTCTCTGCCGAGTTGGGAATTGTTATATTATTTATGTTTACTGACGAATATTTTAGTTTGGCCATTCTAACGTATTTCATAATGTATAACAATTGATAATTGAATTGTTTTCAATTGTGGTGTTATTTTCGTTTTATTATGAATTATTATCTCTGTTATTCTTTCACTTATTAAATCATGATACATTGGTTACAGTCATTGTATTCCTTTAGAAACGTAAAATTGGGATAAAAGCAGGATATCCGTACTGTGTAGTTACATTAATAATTTACAAAATATGGTTAGATGTAACTATATAAATAGTTCATTTGGTTTAAATATTTTAGTAAGTAATATAATTAACTTTTTAGAAAAGTCCAATTCATTTCAAAACCTGAATCAATAAAATTTTAAAAAAGCAGTCTGCACTTCCTCATTTTAACATTTACTCTATACATTTGATACACAATAGATATACAATGGCCTAATGCAGTAAATAACGTGATCGGAAAATGAAAAACAATTTAAAGTTTGTTGTAAAATAAGACCGACAGTGTGGATGTAGGGCGTAGAGATTAAGTCATATTAATGTAACACTTCTTCCTTGCCCATTACGGTACAAGAAGTGAAACCTTTATTGTTTGTCGTAGTTGGATATGACAATGACTCGCGATTGGCATTATGTGGGTTATAAAAGCAAGAGTAACGGATGCTGGTGAAAGCGCGCGATTTCTTCCCCGACACTTGATAAATCATTTGCTACCTCTGATCACGTAGGCGTAATTACCCGGTAAATGTTTAGTTAATGAAATCAAACTGGGTAACGCGTCGTCGTTTCACTTTTAACTTGCACTACGAACGTAATCCTTCGACATCATTATGAGCTCAAAAGCAATGCTTTACCAGGCCTTACGAGTACAGACTTATTCGTTACTTATATGAAAAACTTTTTTACATTAAATACTACAAAGGTACTAATGCGTAGAATATTATAAGTATTTTAATGTACAATTAGCATGTATTACATATTTTTTGGTGGGAGATGGCGTATTTGTTACTCCATTTTTAAACTTAGGCCATAGACCTCATACGGTTAAAAATAAAGTATCTACAATACCTTAGAAAAGATCATCGTCAAAAAACAGTAATATTCTTTGTAAATGTACAGTAAAAACGTCGTAAGTGATATATTGCGTACAATAAAACAGTATTGCATTCTGGTTCTCTGACTGTCTCTATCTCACTCGCTACATATACAGCCAATAATGCTTCCCGTTTTTCTCTCTAACTCTTTCTTTCTTCGGTCGTCTCCTTAACCTCTATGCAAAATATCGACGTTATAAACGGTACATTTTACTATATAGTTATGATTTTTAGACGTAACATAAATCTTTAAAAATATCATGAAAAATAAGACAAGTAATATTATCCAACTTCCTATATTCATGGTTATTGCGATTGAGAAAATAAGAAATCACATTTATGTAAAATGTGTTCTAGTTAATTTTTTTTAAAATTAGTTTATCGCTTTGTTTTATTGTGTTATTATCTGAAAAAAATTTAGTTTGTTACCATGCATGTGTGTATTTTAAAATAGGAGGCCTATTATTAATTTTTATTCATTAAATTAAATACAGTGTTTGAATAAAATTTTATAATAACAATTTTGGAGTTATTTGAACGCTCCAAATATATATTAATGTTTAGAAACAAGAAGTATTTACATTATTGTAGCTTTTATATTTCGAAAATGATAAATAACATTCAGGATATTATCAAAGTCGACCTAAGAGGGCGGCATGTATGAGTAGTGCTAAGTCTTGTATGAGAATGTTCAACTTAACTGTAAACAGACATTATAAGATTGAAATAAAAGTCGAAGTATAAAACAATGCAGTATACACAACTAATTTTCTAAAAAAAATGTTATTGTTAGAATCATATTTATTTGGAATTTACGTATAAA